>JAODAL010021426.1:0-67104 GCA_025379985.1 Phyllomedusa bahiana | reverse complement strand
TCTTTTCAGCAGAATTTGCTTGCGAGCGCTTCATCACTGGAACGAGGAGAAAGACATGGGTGTGTGTCATTACGGGTTTCCGCCTCAAAAAGGGAGAGGGCGGTCGCAGAAGTCCGCTGATATGATTCCCCCAAAGCCACGGTCAGCGAAAACCCCCCGCTCCTCGCTTATCGCCGTCAAAAAGGGTCCAGACCTCTCAAGCCTGGGCCTTCTTTGACCAAGCCTCTGATTCACCCACGATGTCATATGCGCCTTTCTGTAAACGCATAATAAGGAAAAGAACCTTAAGGGGTTTAAACACCACCAACATGTCTAGTCACATGCAGCGAATGCATGAGTTGAAATGGAGGCAACACTTGGCCAAAAAAGGCCAGACCGACCCGGGGCCTCCAACCACTGTCACACCCTCTGTCTCCGCCTCCTCCGCCACCACCAAGCGTTCCTCAGCTGCCCATGTCTGTCAGAGTCATGATTAGGGATCACCTCCGCTTCACCTCCACGTCGCCCGAGTACCACCAGCACCACCAGAGACCCATCCTACCCCTTCTCCTTCCACCAGTTTGACGACCTGCACGCCTTTACAGCGGCCATTCTAGCAGCCAGCCGTCTGTCTTCCAGGTTTGGAGCAGAAGAAACACTTTAACCCAAACCATCCCAAAGCCAAAAGCCTGAATTCGGAAATTGTCAGGCTTTTGGCCTTGGAAATTTTGCCCTTTCCGTCTGGTGGACACAGATGGGTTCCGCCACGTCATGGCCCTTGCCTGCCCCCAATACCAGATCCCGGGCAGGCATTTTTTGCCAGAAAAACCGCCCCTGCCCTGGCCAGCCACGTGTCATCAAAAAATTTCAAGCGCTTGTCTGCATCTGGGGCCGGAAAAGTCCATCTGACCACCGACACATGGACTAGTAAGCATGGCCGAGGCCGCTAAACTCTGTGACAGCTCACTGGGTGAGCTGGGTGGATGCCCCTGGGGGTAAACGGTGGCTCTCGGGCTCGGCGCACGCTCTTCAAAACCACAGGGATGGTGCAGGGTTCTTTCCCCCAAGGTCCTCTGGTGGCATCACGTGCACAGAGAAAACGGGCCGTGTTGAAATTAATCTGTCTTGGAGACCGTCCACACACAGGTCAGGAGCTGTGGACGGCTCTCCGCAACGAGACTGAGCGCTGGCTGGGTGCCAAGAACCTTGTGCCAGGCAAGGAGTGTGCGATAACGGGCGAAATCTGCTGGCCGCCCTTAAGATCGGTAGGCTGGAGCACATCCCTTTCCTGGCACATGTCATGAACCTTGTCGTCCAGAAATTTCTAAAGAGCTACCCGGGTCTGGACTGCCTGCTGAGGAAGGCTCGAAGTCTAAGTTCGCACTTCCGCCATTCGCACCCTGCTTCGTCCCGCCTGGCTGCGTTGTTGACGTGGCAACACGCTGGAATTCCACCCTCCACATGCTCCAGCGATTGTGGCAGCAGCGCAATGCCATTACGCAGTACGAAGTGACACATGGCCTGACAAGCAGCGGTGCGGACCTCGGGGTGTTGAGCCACCGAGAGTGGAGGCAGGTGAAAGAGCTCTGCACCATCCTTGCCAGTTTTGAAGAAGCCACCAAAATGGTCAGTGCGGACAATGCCCTTGTCAGCATGAGCATTGTGGTGATCTTAGTTCTGGAACGATCGTTGGACACTCTGAAACAACAGGTCCCGCCAGCGACGGAGGAGGAGACGGATACAGATGCGGACACGGAGCCTTTCTCTCCATCAAATCCACAAGGCCCGACAGTTTCACAATTTCATCGGTCTTCATTAGGCAGTGGTTCGGGGTCCAGAGCTAGTGCAAGGTGGCGCATCAGCTCTCAGGGCAGGGGCGTTGCTAGGGTCCTAAAACATTCGGGGCACGGGCCCTTTGTTAGTGGCGAGTGTAAGGAACAGTCGCTGTCTGCCATGCATAGAGTGGGCTCAGCGTGTGAGCCTGCTTTATACATCCTTCATGCCATTTAGATGTTCAGGGACATCCATATGCATGAAGGGGTTAATTAAAACCCGCCGCTAGCTTCCAGCAGCAGAGACTCTGCTCTTGACTCCCTTACTGATGATCTCTCAGACAACATACCCCATCCTTCCAGCCCACGGCCTACAGCATTGTCCCCTCATTTTCTTCCCAAATTTGGGGGCACAAAAGTGCCTCTTATAGTCTGAAAAATCCAGTATATGTCATAGTTGCCAACTTTTGAAAATCAAAAAGCAGGAGATCTTAGACGGCGGCGCGGCAAAAATTTGCATGGACACGCCCATCTTTCCGGTATGCCACACCCCCTTCAAAAAGCCACACCCACTCCACCAAACTGCATAACGGCTTATGAAGAAATACAGTTAGATGCCATTATAGCCAGGTAGTAACCACCCATAAGCAGGTAGTGCCCCTTACAGGCAGGTAGATGCCCCCTTGTAGCCAAGTAGATGCCCCTCTGTAGCCAGGTAGGTGCCCCCCTTTGTTAGCCAGGTAGGTGCCCCCATTGTTGCCAGGTAGTGCCCCCATTGTTGCCAGGTAGTTGCCCCCATTGTTGCCAGGTAGGTGCCCCCATTGTTGCCAGGTAGTGCCCCCATTGTTTGCCAGCTAGTGCCCCCATTGTTTGCCAGCTAGTGTCCCCTCTGTTGCCAGCTAGTGCCCCCTCTGTTGCCAGGTAGTGCCCCCATTGTTGCCAGGTAGTGCCCCCATTGTTGCCAGGGAGTACGCCCCTCTGTTGCCAGGTAGAAGCCCCCTCTGTTGCTAGGTAGATGTCCCCTCTGTTGCCAGGTTAGATGTCCCCTCTGTTGCCAGGTAGTGCCCCCATTGTTGCCAGGTAGTGCCCCCATTGTTGCCAGGTAGTGCCCTCTCTGTTGCCAGGTAGTGCCCCCTCTGTTGCCAGGTAGATGTCCCCTCTGTTGCCAGGTAGTGCCCCCTCTGTTGCCAGGTAGTGCCCCCATTGTTGCCAGGTAGATGTCCCCATTGTTGCCAGGTAGATGTCCCCTCTGTTGCCAGGTAGATGTCCCCTCTGTTGCCAGGTAGTGCCCCCTCTGTTGCCAGGAAGAGCCCCCATTGTTGCCAGGTAGTGCCCCCATTGTTGCCAGGTAGTGCCCCCTCTGTTGCCAGGTAGATGTCCCCTCTGTTGCCAGGTAGATGCCCCCTCTGTTGCCAGGAAGAGCCCCCATTGTTGCCAGGTAGTGCCCCCATTGTTGCCAGGCAGAGCCCCCCCCTATAGCTAATAAAAATAAAAATAATAAAATCCACTTACCTCACCAGGCTCCTGCAGCGCTGCCAGCTCCCGACCGATCTCCTCAGCGGCGCAGGGGGAAGTGAGAGCAGCCGCGCGTCACTCCCCTGCAGCCGCGCGTCACTTCCCCTGCGCCGCTGACCTGTATGTGCGCCGTACACACCGGCGCAGTACATACAGGGGGAGGAGGGAGGAGGGAGCGATCCCTCCTGCCTCCTCCCTGCACAGCGAGACTCCGGGCGGGTGAAGCGGGCGCAGCGGCCGCTTCACCCGCCTGTAGGAGCGGCCCGGCGGCGCCAGGGTATCGCACTAGCGCGTTCTCCGGCGCCGCGGCCATTTAAAGAGCCCCCACCGCCTGCTGGCGGCGGGAGGAATGCCAACTCCCCCGGGAGGGCGGGAGGGGACCCCAAATAGTGGGACCCCCCCGCCAAAAACGGGAGAGTTGGCATGTATGGTATATGTGGATATGTAGTTGAACTCCTAAATAACACAGCTGTTTTCCATTTTTTTTCTTCTAATAGCCATATCTTTTTTCATTGGTGCTGTTCTGAGGCTCATGGGACTTTTTGGTTGCTTTTTATTCAATTTCTTGCACAGTAGGATGAACAAAAAATGTTTTTATTTTTTATTTTTGTAGCAGTGTTCATGGAGGGGGTAAAATATCAGTTTTATAGCACAGGGTTTATACGCACACAGTGATGCCAAATATGTGTTCTTTTTTTTTTACATTTTTCATTGACAAGCATTTGTAATGGGGCAATGCTTATATATGTGTTTTTGTGGGTTTGTTTTTTTCACTTTTCACTTGCTTGACCACTTTAATACATCAGACTTATCTCACTGCAGATGGACACGTACTCAGCTGTTACGCACAGGGACAGTATATACACAAATGCAACACACAGGTAAATATTGGACATGTGTATATACTGTTCCTGTGTGTATATTACAGTATATATATATGTTTATATACACACTACACCACTATATATATACACACATATACTTCACACAGGGATAGTATATACATGTATAATACTTATCTGGGTGTTACATTTGAGTATATACTGTCCCTGTGTGAAGTACATGTGTCTGTGTATATATATGTATACATATAGTGGTGTAGTGTGTATATAAATATATATACTGCAATATACATACAAGAACAGTATATACATATGTCCAATATTTATCTGTGTATTACATTTGTGTATATACTGTCCCTTTGTGGATGTATATACTAATATACTGTACCTCTGTGACACAGGTCCAGTATATTAGTATAGACATGTGAGGTGGGGGCATAGCCCTCCATCCTGCCTCAGGACATACCTTATGCAGGGTCACTGGGGTCCTAGAAGCTCCTGGGCTGTTTAGGCAGCTCTGGAAGACTTGAGGAAACCAGAAGCTCGTTCTGGTTTCCATAGTGATGGGGCCGACGAACTGCTGCAGGAGCCGGCAGAAGCAGGCAGGGAACCTTGCTGTAGGTGCTGTAGCTCCGGGGGAGGGCTGAGCAGGGAGCACAGAAGAGGAGGGGGGGGCTGCTCTCACTGCTCCCTGAGAGTGGTGAAGTTCTGGAGGTGGGCGGAGCTTCTCACTGCAGCGAGCAGAGAGAGTGAGAAGACTAATCATTCGGGGCAGAAGGCTTTACATCCGGGCTTCTGCCCCAAATGATGCTGCCTTTGACCCCCTGTTCAGGGGGCATATTCAGGCAAGTCGGGGGCTGTGTTGAAGCTGTGCCGGAGGCGCGGGGGGAAAGAGGAGGGGGGAGGTTTTTTTGACACTGGTGTTCCCAACGCCCCTCCCTTGGGAAAGAGGTTGGCGCGAATTTGAGGCGGAGAAGGAAAATAGGAAGATCAGTTTGTAGTCCCCCTCGGACCCGGGGGCTTGGGAAATAAAGGGGCTCCATCTCTCACATGAGTGCTTGGATGCCCCCTTTTCCTCCACATGATCCTCGCATTAAGGGGGCCATCAAAATGAAAAATTACGGGGGTGGCCACCCTCCTGGACCCCCCGGAAAAAACAAACTAAACTTTTTTTCCACCCACCCAAAAAAGAGTAAAAAGCAGGGAAATGGAGCCTTGCTGATTGATCAACGGAAAATCTTTGCGTTTTTCACTTTCCCCCAAATGTCACGGGGAACAACATCAGCAGTGCCCCGGGAAGTAGAGTGCCAAGTAGGCGAAAGGCAGCAGCGGGAAAGTGGCAAAGCTAATGGGGGGCCCTTTGGGCAATCTTTGTTTACCCCCTCACCAAAAGCAGCAATGCAGGGCAACATCCAACAAAGAGATCAGTTAAGATCATGGTGCACGATGTCTGGTCTCAAAAACGATGTTTTTGTTGTGTTCCGGGGACCCAATAGACTTCTGGGTATCCAAAATGGACAAATGGCCCAGCTGGTGTCACGCCATAGAGGTGTTGTCCTGCCCAACAGCCGCGTCAATTGGCGGCCCTTTTAGCAAGTGGAGGGTATTACAGACAAACACATGGCTTTCCACAGATAATGTGGACGTTTGACTTTCATCAAGATGAATCAGGCATGGAATCCTGTGATGTTGTGCCCCCTTTTCCCCGGGGGCACAATTATTTCCCGGTTACTTCAATTCCTCTTTCAAAGAATTTTCCCTTTTAAAAAAATGTTTTTAAAAAATGTCATTTCTTACTGCAATTTTTATTTCTTTTCCCAACAGTTCATTTTGCTGGTTTTGCTGTGAGGAGACTGTAAAAGACGAAAGGTTTTATGACAACCCGATTAAATTTATCATTTATCTTAAGTTTTTTTTCCCATTTTTCAATGGTTTTGAGGCCTGTTGCTGTAAAATACAGCTTGATTATGGTCCTTTGGAACAGAAATGTGGCTTTTAATGGCATTTCTCCCTCAAAAATTTTAATAGTGGCTGAAAAATTTCATTTTAAAATTTTTTTTGGGGTAGTAGCTGGAGATACAGTATAATCATGGCCCTTTTGGAAACAGAAATTGCTTTAATGGTTTTTCCCCTCACAATTTTTAAAGGGCTGAGAAGGGGTCATTTTTATAATTTTTTGGGTCATGCGCTTTGAAAGCAGAAATAAAAAGGCCCCTTTTTAAAAAAAAAATGTTGTTTCAAACGCTTTTTTTTCTTCCAATTGTCCAAATTTCTAAAGGGGGTCAGCTTGAATTTTTTGGGGGCATTTTGCTTTGAATGCGCATATACAGGTCCTATTATAAAAAAATGTTGTTTTAACAGAATTTGTTCTTCAAATTTTGTCAAGAGTGGCTCAAGGGGTGATGTGCTGTCAGAAACGGAAATAGGTAGGACCTGTTAATGGACAATATTGCAAAATGACTTTGTTTTTGCAAGTCTTTAAATAGTATCACCCCCTGTATTGAGACAACCCATTTAATACAATTTAAAAAAAGAGAACAAAGACATGGTGGGATTCCATTCCTATTTTAAAAAATGTGTTTTCTAGAATTAAACTACTAAAAAAAATTGCATGTACAAAATATATGTTAAAAAATTCCCTGATTGTACAAGGGAGGGGACAGGAAAACTTGACCGATTTTTAGGTTTTCAGAGGAATTTTGGAGTATGGAGCCCCGGGCAGAGAACAAAAGTACAGAGACAATTTTCCCCCAGACGTTGAGTAAAAAAGAAAAAAGAATCCAAAAAAAAAGGGCACCGGGTGGGAAAAGGAGCGTTTAACCCCGAAATTTTAATGAAGCTCAATTGGTCCGTACTATACGGAGGGGGCAAGCGCTACCCCCGGTCTTTACTGTGTAAAAGAAAGGTGGAGTTCTCACACTTCCGCTTCCGCATCTGCTTCAGCAGACAGTTTTCGTTGCTGGCCCTCAGGGCATTTTAAAACCCGCGTGTTTAAAAGATGACAGACGCCAGCCTGGGGTTCACCGCACCCCCTGTAACCCGGCCCCCGGGTCATTTCTTGGACAGGACAGGTTTTGTCAAGTCGTTCAACAAAATTTTTAAAACCCTTTTTCCAAACTTTTTAAGGGGGAGAATTTAATGGCAACCCCCCCCCCAAACAGGGACAAAATATTCCCCCCCGTTCAACTAAAATGGTGGGTTTTAAAGACTCCTTTTTCCGGGACTTTTTAACTTGGGGGGGGACGGTTTAAGGGCCCTATGCGGTCCAGGACAGTTGTTGTTCCGTTAATAAAAGGGTGGGTTGAAAAACTCCCTTTTTTCCGCCTATTTAATTGGGGGTCAGACGGGGTTTTTTGGGCAACTGCGGTCCCCCGGAAAGGGTTAAACAATGTCCGTTTCAACTAAAATGGTGGTTAAAGACTCCTTTTTCCGGCACTTTTTAATCTGTGGGTCAGACAGGTTTAGGGTCAGCTGCGGTCCCCGGACGGATTTGTCAAGTCCCGTTTAACTAAAAAGGTGGTTGAAAACTCCTTTTTCTGGACTTTTTTAAACTGGGGGTCAGACAGGTTTAATGGTATACTGGGGCCCGGGGATTTTAGTCAATGTCCGTGAATAAAATGGTGGTTGAAAACTCCTTTTTCCCCCACTTTTTAAACTGTGGGGGCGACAGGTTTTTGGTATCTGCGGTCCAGGACAGGGGTTTTTCAATGTCCAGTTAACTAAAAAGGGGGGTTCAAAGACAAATTTCTTCCCCCTTTTTTTTGGGGGCTGCAGGTTTTTAGGGGCAGGGCGTTCCGGACGGGGTATTTTTCATTCGTTTCAAGTAAAAAATGGGGTTCAAAAATTTTTCCTTTTGGCACTTTTTAAATTTGGGGGTGCAGGTTTTAAAGGGTCATGCTGTGGTACAAGACAGGGGTAGTGAATGGTGTGGATTTTTTTTTTTGGCTTTTATACCTAAGTTTGTGCTAAGATGTGCAGGTATCCATTTTATGTTGTGGCTGTAAACCCGTTCTCCCGCCCTGTTTGGGTGTAAGAATGAAAGGGGTTGTTGCCTCCCATAATTTAAGGTCATCGTCATAATCGACTGCTCAATCGAAAAAAAACCTTTTCGATGGTGGCCCCGACTATCGACTATCTCCCATGTTTGATAGCCAAAGTAATTGCTCAACACTACTGGCTTAAATTTAACCCTAGTGGAACCCAGTAAACACACCCCAAATTGAAAGAAAAACCCAAGAAAACAGGAAAGAGGTAAGATGAATAAATGTAGTGACACAACCCCTTTAAAACTGTACTAAAGGATTTTTTTGACCTTGGTGATTCACTGAGTCACAGGCAACTTTACACTTTCTCTGACTCGTCAGGCTTTGGATGGTTGTATATCAGTGATTAGCATATTTAGTCCCATATAAGTAGCTGAGACATTACAAAGACATAAATGCAGAAGATTTAATATTCATTAAACAAAGCACAAGTGCTCTGGCAAGTAAAAGCAATTGCTCACTGGTAAACAAGCAATTGTTACAATAAAGAGTGTTTCGTGTGGCTGTCCTGGTTCGCCCCTCCCTTTTCTCTGTCTAATCGGGGAAGGAAGATAGGGGAGGAAATCTAAGACATTTGGGGTGCCCCCACCAGATAAAATTTCTCTTTTTCCCCCTAAGGTAAAATCAAAAACCAAAATTTGAAAAAATTTCCCCCCCAAATTACCTGTCCCTATATGTTAAAGAAAACCCCTTTTAAGGCAGGCATGCATCTCCAATCATTATTGGTTGAACACTCGTTCCAGGACAAAGGATCAGACATGTTGAAATGTAACCATCTTAATCCTTTTTCTTCTTGACATCTCCAAAAGAATCATCAGCTATGCATCTAATGCTGATTAGAAATTTGGGGAAAAAAGTTGGGGCAATTTTTATTGAAAAATTAACTAACATGACTTTAAAATTTTTTCCTGAGGGGGCCATAAACATTTTCACCCTGTGCATGTCTAGATAGAGAATGGTGGAAGGAACTGGAATTCATTCTAAAAAAATACACATATAGGAGGACATGTATGAAACGGGCTGCGCCCGCATGATTTGCACCAAAAAAACTGTTGTGGGCCCTGTCCGACATATTTATAAAGGGTTTTGCGCCAAAAATGGGTGTGCATCCGACATTCTTAACAATTTTGTCCACACCAATTTTTAGGGGGCGTATCGTGCCAGTTTCATAAGATTAGACACATTTATGAATGTGTCTAGACAGAATGTGTCGCAAAAATGGAATACTAATCCATGCTAATTTATCTCAGACACTTTTTTGCCCCCATTTTTAGGGGTTTTTTTGTCTCACAGTGGGCAATTTATCAAGTGCTGTGAGGAATTTTTATACAACGAAGATTTTAAAATAAACCCAAGGAATACGACTGCTTTACGCCAGTTTTTTTTACATGTGCCCCACACGTTTTCTTTTACAGACTTTTATTTAATTTTGGTAGGGGCAAAAAATTTAAAAACACGGTTTATCCCCCCGAAAAGGTGGAGCCACATGTTAAATGTTTTTTTTCACGAAGGTGTTTCATTCCTGTTTTGTCTGGCTTCAGCTTTTTAAATGTGTCAAAAAAGGGGGCGTGTGTGATTTGTTTTGAAATGCTTCAGTGCCAGCTGGGTTGACATCACCCGCCTTTCCCCCCAGTGTGACTCTGTCAAACAAAAAGGGCTGTTTATGTAAGAGGGGGTAGCTACAAAGTAGCTGGTGGTTTTAAAAGTTCTGCCTCCCAAATCGGGTCCCGGGTTTAAAATTCCCGCAGGAACAAAATTTTGGATTTATTTTGTTCAATGCCAGACCTGATTAAAGGTTTTTTTTTTTTTTATTTTCCCAAGGTTTGATTTAATTACTAGGGGGGAAACGAGGATGGGGGTTAGAATGACAACACCTGGGGTTTAAACCCAACACGCTCAGCAGTGAGTGTGTAAATTACTAGGCAGGGAATGACTGAAAATTAGTTTCCCTGTGAGGAGAGGTAAAACCCCTGAGCATGTCCCGGTAGGAGTAAGGAGCTCTTACCCTGGTTTTCCCTCCCCTGGAGAACGAGCTGAAAAACTATGGAACACTAAAGGAGCAGCTAAAACAAAAATTTTTTTTCAGAATTTTTAATTAAAGATGAATGGTGAAAATGGTTTTGTTTTTAATTTTCAAGCTTCCCGGCAATTTTTTCTTTTTGGCAAAATCCCCTTTTTAAAGGGGCCAAAAACCCTTTTTAAAAATACATTTAAAACAAATATGTTCCATCAACACAGTTAAGAATTTAAGAAATTCCCTTTTCTTGGAAGGAAAAAAAAAGAGGGAAAATCTTTATTTCTGTTTTGTTCAGTGTGTTTTGGAAATGCTTATGTTTGCTCAGATTTAGTAAGCGTTGGTCAGTAAACATCGCTGTAGGAAACTCATTCAGAATTCACATTATTAAATTTATCCTATTTCAATTACAGAGGAACAATGTCATTTAGTGTTGACTTTTGTTTACCATGCTCCTAACAAAAGTTCCACGTGTTCGAAATAAATTTGCGAGTGATAACTTTAGCAGAGCAGTAATAGCTGACAGCACCTAATTATTCAATCTTCCGGTTATGAATAGGAACATTGTAACATTTCCAAATATATATGCAAATGCTTCTCTAAGTGTGGTTATTAGAACAATAAAGCAATAATGGTTTACATTACATGTCAAATACAGATGTATATATACAGGGTACAGCTTGCTCGTGTGAGCTTACCATCGAAGAGTGGAAACGGGAGTGACAATACAGGAGGGTCATTTGTCATATTCCAGAATGGGTCTGGATTTCTGCCAAGCAGGTCCTGATGTTTATTATGGTGAACTGCTGTCATGCACATTGGGGTGAGCAGCATTAGAAGACCATGGCTACATGTTCACAAGTTGTGTGTAGTAATACATATCAACTCCATGTACTTCACTGGAGCTAAGCTGCAACCCATGGACATAAGTATGGAGCTGTTTTTAGAAGAGGGTAGCTTGAAAGAGGTAATGTTCTTCATTAGGGAAAAGCACATATAGTTGTGTGAAGACTTATTTGCCATCAGTTGCTCCACTGAAATTTAAATATATATAAAAAAAAAGGTTCAGGGAAAATGAGCTAGGACTCTGTAGCTCCAGCAAAGGGATTTAGCATTCCTTAAATTACATCGATTTACTGAGCCTTGCAATGTGAATAGGATTAATGCCAACAAGATGTTCATCTGCAGCAACTGTCTGCAGATGAATATCTGGTTGGCATTAATCCCATTCACACCAAGCTGGCATCCATGTCCTGTGCTGAATAAAGTAAGGGCTCAGGTTTCTGACCACAGCCAGGACCCTGGCTAGTAACAAAGAGCAATACCTTAGATCTGAGCTATTTAGCCCCATAGATGCTACAGTTAATAGTGACCATTGCATGTCAGTGGTTTTAGTGGTTTTATTATCCCATTGGCACCCCCTGCAATGTGTTCCCAGGGAGCTTCTAGTAGTTGGGGACCTACTGAAGGATCTCAGGTTTGACATCTGTGTATGCTTTTTAGATTCTGCCAGAGGTAGAGACCAGTAGGATGCCTGATAGTTTTACACTGACAGGCATTATATTATGCACCACATAAGTAATGTGGTGTATTATATCAACAATCGAACGATTGCATGTTTAAGTCCTCTATTCTGACAAAAGAATAAGAATAAAAAAAGTTTGACATAAATGAAAAAAAAAAATCCCAAGCAAGATAAAAAAAAATTAGAACCTCCCATTTTTCCATGACTAAACCCTGATCTATGGAAAAAATATAAAAAATAAAACCTTTGCATAACTGGTGTTGCTATGACCATAACAACCCAAATTATAAAATCATCACATTGGTTATCTTACATGCGGAGCAGTGTAAAAGAGTGTAAAAGAATGTAAAATTGAAATCTTTTGCTAATTTTCTAACAAAAACACCAAAAACATAATAGAAACCGATCAATATGTCTTATGTACCCAAAAATGTTACCAGTAAGAAGTAAAAGACAAACTGCAAAATATAAGCCCTTAAACCAATCTGTCAACAGAAAAATAAAAATGTTACACACAAACTAGTGTTTTTCTAAAAATAATCTTCCACTCTGTGCAAACGGGATTTTATTTTTTTTTTTTAAACTATATAATTACATTATTTCCATAAGCGTACTGGCCGATTACAATAAAGTTATCACAGTATGTTTTCAATATGGTGAATGGTGTAAATTTAAAATAAAACAGTGCCTCTCCACTCTTCCAATCCCTTCACTGACTTCCTATTGCCCAGCGAATTCATTTCAAGTTACTAACCATGACCTACAAGGCTCTCCATAACCTCTTCCCTCCATATATCTCTGCCTTAACCTCCAGATATCACCCCTCACGCAATCTCTGCTGCTCACAGGACTTTCTTCTCTACTCTCCTCTTATCAGCTCCTCACACAACCGTCTCCAAGACTTCTCCCGTGCTTCACCTATACTCTGGAACTCACTGCCCCAACACATGAGACTCTCCTCCACTTTCACCAGGTTCAAAAGCAACCTGAAAACCCATCTCTTCAGGAGCCTATAACCAACAATAACCCAGCAGCCACTGTGCTACCCCGCAAATATGTATGCCAATCACCTTCTGTCTTTTTCCTCCTCCACTTTAGCTTGTAAGCCCTCGCGGGCCGGGCCCTCTCCCTCTCTGTGCCAGTTGTAAGTCAAACATTGTTATCATTGAATTTGTTTGACATACAGTATGTTATGTATGTAACCCCCTGAATATACAGTGCCCTGGAATCAATGGTGCTTTAAAATAAAAAATAATAATTACTGTTTTCTCCCAGACGTCCCTAAAAGAGTTCAAAAGTTAATCAATCAGTTTATGTATCCCAAAATGGTGCCATTAAAAATTGGCTTGAAAAAAGGTTGTGTCAACAGAAAAATACAAAAGTTACTGCTCTTGTAATACAATGATGAACAAGATGAAAAAGATTTCTTGTTCCTTAAGGGGTTAAATGAGCTCTGTAATGTAAAAAAAATAGGAAAAAAAAATAAGATGGACTATGATGAATGTAATGAGAATGTCTCATAGCTGTGCCAAGGAAGTCAGATAATTCTTTAAAGACTGTGGGAAGGTACATAAAAACTGTCTAAAAGAAAATCTGTCTTTGTTGCCCATAGCAACCAATTTCACGACAGCTTTCATTTTCCCCAAGCAATATAAGAAACGTTAGGGCAGATTTGAAAATTGTACAAAAGTCACTTTGTGACTGGTTACTATGGGCAACATCAGGAATGGGTATTTGTTGTCCATAGCAACCAATCACGGCATGGTTTTCTTTAGACAATTTTCATTAATCTACTGTAATATTAAACTTCTAAGATAATATAAATCTGAAGTGAAAAACGGATAAAATAAATATATAAATATTTCTACACCTCCAATGCAGACTATGCATCTGCATGGTAACAGGTCTGTATAGTCTGATCCTGTGATCATATTCACATCTATCTGGCCTCTTCTTCTGGCTAACCTATCAAAAGCATTGGCGTAGGAAGAGGGGGAATGCCAGCTTGCCACATCAACCATCCTTTATCCCCTCACCAACAAGAGACATTTTGTAGTTTTTTGCCTCCCTGCATTTCAACTTCTTTATCTTTAAAGTGACGCAGTTGTATGAGAACTTGTTTTATGTGGCAGAAGTTGTATTTTTGGGGGGTGTAGTATAATGGTGTTTAACATATTCTTTGATACGTTTTTTATGCGTTTTTTGACTCTTCTTTACATGTTTTTGTGCAGAAATGTACTGTGCCTTTTTAGACAAAAAATGCATCCAAAAACACATCAAAAACACTTCGTGTGAAAGCACCCTATGTTTACAAATATATTACTGCAGATTTTATTCTAAATTTTTACAGATTTTTTAAAATATTTTTTACAACATTCGCATTCCACACTACATAACCCATTATATGAATTCTACAGGTTATTAGGGTCGTGAAGATACCCAATATCTGTAGTTTTTTTTTGTTGTGTGTAATGTATGCATTTTTTTAAAAAATATTTTTTTAATATTTGTTTTATTCTACACTTTTTTTTAACTTTTTTTTTATTCCATTCAGGCATAACTATTTTACCTTTTTTTACACTTAGTAATGTATTAGTATATTCATGTATGCTAAATAGTGTTGAGCGATTACGTTGACCATCGACATCGGTCGAAGGTCGATAGTCGACCATCATCGTCAAGATAGTCGATAGTGAGCAGTCGTTTTATGGCGATGACCATTAAAGTCTAGGGGAGAGCAACAACACCTTCATTCTTACCCCCAAAAACAGGGCTGGAAAGCGGGAATTTAAAACAGCCAAACCCAGTCAAATGGATACCTGCTACACTTAGGCACAAGATTTGGGGATATAAAAGCCACAGAAAAAAAAGTCACAAACCCATTCACTATCCCGCCCTTTTTTACCACAGCATACCCTTAAACCTGCATCACCCACAAATTAAAAAGTGCCAAAAGGGCGTATGTTTTAAAAAAACCTCATTTTACTGAACTGGACATTAAAATATCCCTGTCCGGAACGCGCATGACCCTAAAAACCGCATGACCCACAGTTTAAAAAAAGTCCAAGAAAGAAGTCTTTAAAACCCCATTTTAGTTGAACGGACATTGACAAACCCGCCGGACCGCAGCATGCCCCTTTAAAAACCTGTCTGACCCACAATTAAAAAGTGCCGGAAAAAGGAGTAATTAAAACACCATTTTATTTTTCACTGGACATTGCATACCTGTCCGGGCCCCGTATGACCATTAAACCTGTCCTTTGACCCCCAAAATTAAAAAGTCTGGAAAAAGGAGTCTTTCAACCACCAAATTTTTAGTTAACGGGGACATTGAAAAAAACCCCGTCCTGGACCGCAGCATGACCCTTAAACCTTCTGACCCAAAATTAAAAAAAGTCCCCCGGAAAAAAGGGAGTCTTTCAACCCCATTTATTGAACTGGACATTGACTATAATGCCTGGACCGCAGTATGACCATTAAACCTGTCTACCCCCAGATTAAAAAGTGCCGGAAAAAGGAGTCTTTCAACCACCATTTTAGTTAAAACTGGACATTGACTATACCTGCCGACCGCAGATGACCTTTAAAAACCTGTCTAGACCCCCAATTTTAAAAAAATGCCAGAAAAGGAGTCTTTAAACCACCATTTTTTTGAACGGGGACTTTTACATACCTTCCGTGCCCACAGCATGACCCAGGGCCGGGAGTTACAGGGGTGCGGTGAACCCAGGCTGGCGTCCGTCACTATTAACACCAGGTTAAAATGCCCGAAGACGCAGCAAACAAAAACTGCGTGCTGAAAAGAATGCGGAAGCGGAAGTGTGAGAACCCAAACCTTCCTCAGTACACAGTAAAGGAAACCTGGTAGCGCTTGCCCCTCCTAGAGTGGGACCAATTTGAGCTTCACTTAAAATACCGGGGTTTTAACGCTCCTTTTCCACCCGGGGGCCCTTTTTTTTTGGCTTTCTTTTTTTCATTTTTTACTAAATGTGCGGGGAAATGGTCTCTGTACTTTGTTCTCTGTCCGTGCACCATACTCCATGTCCTCTAATAACCTACACTGGTCAAGTTTTCCTGTCCCCTTCCCTTGAACAATTCAGAGGAATTTTTTTCCACTTTTTTGTACATGCAAGTTTTTTTAGTAGTTTAATTTCTAGAAAACACATTTTTAAAATGGGAAAGGAATCCCACCATTCTTTTTTTTTTTTTTTTTTAAATTATATTAAAGGGGTTGTCTAAATACAGGGATTGATGCTATTTTTAAGATTGCAAAAACAATCTTTTGAATTGTGTCCTTTAACCGGCCCTTTACCTTTTCCCTGTTTTGACAGCATTTGAGCCACTCTTGACAATTGTGAAAAAAAAAGCTGTTAGAAAAAACATTTTTTAAAATTTTAACCTGTAGAATAGCCATTCACAGCAAAATCCCCCCCAAAAATTCAAAAAAAGACCCTTTCCCAACTTTGGACAATTGTGAAAAACAAATGCCCCTGTTAAAACAACATTTTTTTATAATGGGACCGATATGCTGCTGTCACAGAAAAAAATCCTCCAAAAATTCAAAGCATGACCCTTGAGCCACTTTGGAAAATTTGTGAAGAACAAATGTCTTTTTAAAAAAAACAACTTTTTTTTATAATAGGCCCTGTAGTATAGCTGCATGTCACAGCAAAATGCCCCCAAAAATTCAAAACATGACCCATGAGCCCATTTTTGACAATTGTGAAAACAAATGTCATTAGAAACAACATTTTTTAGAATGGACCGTAGTATTGCTGCATTTTCAAAGATGTAGGGAGAAATCCATTTTTAGAAGCCATTTTTCTTTTCCCAAAGGACCATGATTATAGCTTTATCCCACACAAAAGACCCAAAAAAAAATTATAAAAACTTCTCACCACTTTTAAAAATTTTAGGAGGGAAAGCCACTTAAAAGCCACTTTCTTTCCAAAGGGCCATAATTATTTTTGCTGTACTCACAGCAAAAATACCCCAAAAAATTTTAAATTGACTTTCTCCGCCCCGTTAAAAATTGTGGAGGCAAAATGACCCCAAAACCATTGACAATGCAAAAAATTCGAAAAAAAGGAGTAAAAGGAATAGGTTTTGTCATAAACCTTGGTGTCTTTTACAGTCCCTCCACCCCAAAAACCACAAAATGAAAAAGTTTGGGGGAAATGAAATAAAAATTGCATAAGAAATGATCATTTTAAAAAAAAAGTTTTTTAAAGGGGACCCTTTCTGGTTTGGGGAAAAGGGAAAGTGAAGTAGACCACAACAGTCGGTGACCTCGGGAATTGGGGGCCCCAACACATCAAGATCCATGCCTGATTCATCTTGATGAAAGTCAAATATCCACATTACTGTGGAAACCGGGTCTTTTTTTTCTGAAAAGACTCCTCCGCTGTGCGAAGGTCCGCTCAGATATGAGCCTGCGGGGAGGGCAACACCTCTATGGGAACAGCTCGGGCCATTCGTCCATTTTTGGATACCCCAGAAGTCTATTGGGTCCGGAACACAAAACAAAAACATCGTTTGAGACGCGAAGCATGCACCATGCTTAACTGGGCTCTGTGTTTTGTATGGGGCCCTGCTTCATGCGTTGGTGAGGGGGGGTAAATAAAGATTGCCAGAGGTCACCCATTAGGGCTTCCTGCCCCTTGCCGCGCTGCTGCCCGCTACGGCTACTTGGAACCTACTCTGCTGTCACGTTGCGGCGTTGTTCCACCGTGACATTTGAAGAAAAGTGAAAACAGACCGAACAGATTCCCCAGGGATCAATCAGCAGGGCCCCCATTTCCTGCATTTTAATCTCATTTGGGGGGTGGAAGGGAAAATGCGAGTTTTTGTTTTTTACCGGGGATCCAAGGGTGGCCACCCATAACGTTGTTCAATTTTGATGGCCTTAAAAGCAGGACATGTTGGGGGAAATGGAGCTCCAAACACCATTGAGAGATGGAGCCTTGATTTCCCAAGCCTCGGGCGAGGGGTACACAAACTGATCTTCCTCATCTTCCTCCTCCGCCTCAAATTCGAGTCAACCCTCTTTCCAAGGGAGGGACGTCAAACATCGTGTCTAGGGAAAACCTGCCCCCTCCTCCCCGGCCCCCCCGGAAAAGCTTTCAACACAAACCCTGACTTGCCCCGAATGAAGCAACCTGAGAGCTGACGCCACCTTGCACTAGCTCTGGACCCCGAACCCACGCCTAATGAAGACCGAAGAAATTGTGAAACTGTCGGGGTTGTTGATTTTTACGGAGAAAAGGCCCGTGTCCGCATCGTGTCCGTCCTCCTCCTCCGTCGCTGTTGTTTCGAGTTCCAATATCGTTCAAGAAATAAGATCACCACAATGCTCATGCTGACAAGGGCATTGTCCGACTGACCATTTTTTGGGGGCCTTTTTTTCAAAACTGCAAGGGTGGTGCAGAGCTCTTTACACCTGCTTTTCCCCTCTCAGTCTCAAACCCCGAGGCCGCACCGCTGCTTGTCAGGGCCCTGTGTCACTTTGACTGCGTAAGGCATTGTCTGCGCCACAAACGCTGGAGCATGTGGGGGGGGAATTCCAGCGTGTTGCCCACTCAAAAAAGAACGGGTTTACAGGGAGGGCCCGGGGACGCTGCAAAAGCACCAGGCGGGGGCGAAGCAGGGTGCAACGGGGGAATGCGAAACTAACCTCGAGCCCTTTCCCAAGGAAAGGGAGCCAGACCCGGGTATCTCTTTTAAAAATTTTTGACGACGAGGTTCATGCGTTGCCGGAAGGGGGTGTGCTCCAGCCTACCGATCTTAAGGGCGGGCCCGCAGATTTTCGCCCTTATTTCCCCCATACCACCTTGCCTGGCACAAAGGGTTCTTTTCACCCAGCCACCTCGGTCTTGTTGCAAAGGTCCACAGCTCCTGACCCCGTGTGGGGACGGGCTCCAAGACAGATTAATTTTCAAAACGGTTTGGGTTTTCCCCCTTGGGCCCAACTTGATGCCAAACCAAAGGGGGCCCCTGGGGGGAAAGAGCCCGAAACCACCCTCCCGGGTTTTAAAAAGAGGTGCCCCCCGACCCCTGGGGAAAAACCGGGTAAACCCCCCAAGAACATCCCCCCCCCCAACCCAAACCCCAGTGAGCTGTCCCAAGAAAATAGCGGCCTTGGCCGTCCCTTCCCCTTAGCCCATGGGGTCGGGGGGCCCAGAATGGACTTTTTCCCGGCCACAAAATGCAGAAAAAAACCCGGCGCTTAAAAATTTTAGATGACACGGGGGCCTGGCCAGGGCGGGGGAAGGGCCTTTTCCCCTGGAAAAGAAATCCCTGTTGGGGGCATCGGGTTTTGGGGGCGGGAAAGGGGCCATGACGGGGGGAACCCACCCTTTTTCCACCAAAGCCCGGAAAAGGGAAAACTTTTCCCAAAAGGGGGCCAAAAAAGCCTGGCAAGGGGCCGGGAAAACCCGGGTTTTTTTGGGTTTTTGGGGGTTTTGGTTTTTAAAGTTTTTCCCTTTTTTTCCTTCCCCCAAAAACCTGGAAGACAAAAGGGTTTGGCGGGCTAGACTGCCGCTGAAAGGCGGGCAGGTCGTCAAACGGTTTTAAAGGGAAAGGGGTGGGGAAAGGGTTTCCTCTTGGGGTTTCTGGGGGTTTCCCTGGGGCGAGGGTTAAAAGGCCCTAAAACCCGGAGGTTTGTTTTCCCTGATCAGGGGACCTTAAAGGGGATAGGGGCAGCGAGGAAAACGTTTTGGGGTTTGGCCCGGAGGAGGGGGGGGGGCGGAGACAAAGGGTTTACAGGGGTTGGGAAGGCCCCGGGCGTAAAGCCCCGGGCCCTTTTTTTTGGGCCCAAAAAGGTTTTTCCCCCCCTTTTTCAACTCATGCTTTCCCCGCTGCATGGATTTAGAAAATTTTGGGGGTGTAAACCCATTTAAGGTTTTTTTTCCTCTCTTAGGGCTTTTAACATGCAAAGGGCGGCATATGAAAACGTTTGGGTAAATCGGGAGGCTTGCTCAAAGAAGGCCCCCATTTTTTGAGGGGTCCGGGAAACCTTTTTTTTGACGGGGGGATAAGCGAGGAGCGGGGGTTTGCGTTTTAACCCCGGGCTGGCGGAATCAAAATCAGGGGAACCTTTTCGGGGAACCCGCCCCCCCCCCTTTTTTTGGGCCGGCCCCCGTTTTTTGGCCCACTACCCCCCATCGTTTCCCTTTCCCTCTTTCCCCCTGATAAAGGGCCCCCTCCCCAAGAAAATTTCCCCTGCGGAAAAACCACAAAGGATCCGAAAAATGCCGTCATCATCAAAATCAACAAACCACAGGTGCCCTTGGGGTCGTCCCTAAACTTTTTTTTTGGCATCCAGAAAGCGCGGGCTACAAGCAAGAGGGCCTGCAAGGGCTTTGGGCCCACCGCCCGGGATTTTTTTGCCGTTTGCCCTCCCCTTTTCCCCTTTCCCCTCCTCAAAAGGCTTCATTAACTGGGGGTCGAAGCAGACTAAATCATCCTCTTAAAATCTTTTAACATGCCTTCTACCCCAACCCGCATTTTGTCATCAAAGAGGTTTTTCAGACAATGGATTATCCAAGTGGGGGGGTTTAAAAACCGGATTTTGACATTTGGGCTGCTTCATTTTGGGAAACCAAAAATTGCTATGTTGCTGATCCCGAAAATTTGTGGCCGTCCCCGGGGGTAGGATGGGGAAAGGTAAGACTGGGGAATTTTGCAGGGTTCTTTAAAACCACAAAAGGCCCGATTGGCGACGCTTTTAATAAAATTACTGAGTTTCCCCGGGCCCCCGGCCCAAAAAGCGAGACAGGCCTAGGGTCCTGAAAACGCCCAAACCCGGGCTGGCATGCGTGTTGCCCGCCAGCACGGAAGGAGCCCCTTTCCTCCCCCCTTTTTACCTCCCCCCTCCATGTCCTCCCCCCACTCTTTGCTTCGTTTTACCCCAACCTGAATTTCGCCCCCATTTTTTCCAGAAATAAAAAAAAATTTGAGAAGGAAGGGGAAAGATTTTTGGAAAGCCCCTTTTAAAAAAAAACCGGAAAATATCACAGCTATTCCAAATTCCTAAAAAATTCAAAAAAAAAAAATTTGCGGGATTAAAATTTTAAAAACTGCAAGGGGGCCCACAAAATTCCAACAAAAATGGATTTGGCCCAAAAGGGTGCAAAAAAAAACAATCTTTTTTTTTTTTTAAATAAAATTTAAAGGGTTTTTTTTTTTGGGGGCACCTTTAAATTCCCAAAACCCCTTGGGTGACAAAAAAAAAATTGCTTTTTCCCCCAAATTTTAAAACCGGGGGCAAGCTGCGAAATTTGAACAAACGTAGGGGCGCCAAAGCCCAAAAAACCCCCGAAAGTTTTTTTATGTTTTTTGGGAATAAAAAAAACCGTTTTTTTTTTTGAAACCTTTCAATTGACCTGGGGTGACTAAAATTTTTTGGCTTTTTTAAGATTTACGGGGCAACCCTGAAAATAAAATTGATCAAAAGCGGGTATTTGGCCCCAAAAAGTAAAAAAACACGAAAACCTAAAATGTATTCGGATAATAAAATGGAAATTTTTTTGCATTTTTCCCAATTTCCCCCGGGTTTTGACAAATAAAAATGCTGTTTTCCCCCCGTTTTTTTCCCCCGGCAAGCTGCGCAATGAAAAAAAAACTGTAGGGGCCCCAAAAATTTAAAAAACCCCCACGTATCTGTTAGGGTTTTTCCCCGTATAAATACACAAGAAATTTTTTTGGCCCCTTTTTTAAAAATTCACCTGGGGTGACAAAAAAAAAATTTGCTTTTTTTCAATTTTTTTAACCGTGCAAGCTGCCCCAATTTGAAACAAAGCTGTAGGGGCGCCAAAGTAAAAAAACCCCAACGTATCGTTATGTTTCGTAAAAATAAAAAAACCGGTTTTTTTTTGCCCCTTTTTAAATTTTAAAAACCCCTGGGGTTGACAAAAAAAAATTGCTTTTTTTCCCAATTTGAAAATGAAAAGCTGTTAAAAGAACAAAGCTGTAGTCGCCAAAGCCCAAAAAAAACGTATCTGTTATTTTTTCCCCGTATAATACCCCGGTATTTTTTCACCTTTAATTCCCCCTGGGTTTGACAAAAAAAAACTTGCTTTTTTTTCCCAGTTTAAAAAGGGGTGCAAGGGTGGATATATAAAAAAAGGGGGAAAAGGGTTTAAAATTAAAAAAATAAACACCTATCTGAAATGTAAACGAAAATAAAAGTGGAGTTTTGCACCCCCTCCGCTCCCCCCCAAAGACTTTTAAAAAGCGGGAGAAAGCTCCTTTAAAATTCTCCTACCTAACTAAAATAAAATCTTCCAAAAACTCTAATCAAAATAAATTGGGGAAGGAACAAAAAGCTAACCTAGAGGTTTCCTCCCGTGCGAAAAAGAATAATTTCCGGGTGAGGGGGTTTTGGGGCCCCAGGGAGAGCGCCCCGTCCTTAACCCCCTATGAGACCCCTGAGAGGACACTGGGGGCTGAACAGGAAAAAGCTTTCTATGTAAAACGAGGGGCATAGGGTTTTTTCCCAAACCCCATCGCAACCATACACAAAACAAGGGCCCTGACGTCGCCCACACCATCTACCCTGCCCCTATTCTGTAAACCCCAAATTTTCCCCGGGCCCCCCAAAATTACAAGGGAAGGCCGGCCCCAAAATGGCGCAATCTTAATAATTATTTCACAGATTTTTAAACCTTAATTATCGCATTGGAAACTAAAAATTTTTCACCCCCATAAAAACCTTTTGGGGCCCATTTCAACTTTGTCGATAATAATTTTGCCAAACACTAATCATTAAACCCCTCAAACTATAAAAAAACCCCCAAAACCCCCCCCCAATAAAAGGTAATTCCATTTTAAAAAAAAAAGGGAAACAGCTGCCCAAAACGCCCCCAAAACTATCAAAGCCATACCTTAAAGGGGAAAAATTTTTAAAAGGGCCAAAAAGAATCTGTACCTGCCAAAGGATTATGAAAAGTGGAAAAGGGCAAAAAGATAAAGGGCTAAAAAGAGGGGATATGGAAAAAAAAACTTTTGGATAAAAACCAAAAAAAAAAATTTGTCAAAAAAACCCAGGGGGACAACAAATTAAAAGCCCACCCAAAAACCCAAAATTACAACCTGGGTCCCGAGGGCCAAAAAACCAAAAAAAAATAGTTTTTTTTTTTTTTTCCCCAAGATTTAGTAAATAAAAATTTTGGGAGAAACAAAAAAAACTTTTTAAAGAACCCCCAAAAAATTTTTTTCGGGCAGGAAAATATGCTAGGGGAAAAAAAAACCCCGGAAAAGGAAAAAAAAATTTAAAAAAATTTTGGGACTTTAAAAGAGGGAAAAACCATCGGGGATATTTTTTCGCCTAGTAAATTTTTTTTTTGGCACCCAAAAACTTCCCGGTAAAAAAAACCCGGGTCTCACAAAAAGGTTTTTTTTTTTTGGTGGGGGGGAGTCGGTGGGGGACCCTGTAAAAAAATTCTACAAAAAAGGCTACTTTCAACCGTAAAAAAAATCTAAGAAAATTTTAAAAAAAACAAAACCCTTTCCTCAATTGCAATTTGAAAACATTCATCTAATTTTTATAAAAGTAACCCCCGGGTGCCAGAAAAATATGTTTTGGGAACCCCAATTTCGGAAGCTAAAAAAAAAAAAGCGCAATGCTGAACCGGGGGCTCTCAAATTAAAAAACAACCCGGGAGCAGGCTCGGGGAAACCGCTAGACAAATTTTCACTTTAGTGCCACCAAGGGAACTTTTCTAGCTTTAAAATTTTTATGCCATTTTGTATATTTGCCTTTCCCATCCCGGGGGGGAACTGGGGAAAAAAAATAAAGGGCAGAAAAAGCGTTTTTGGATCCTGGGAAACTGGGGAAAAACAAAGCATAAAACCCAGGGGAAGAACACCCGGGGACCGATCTTCTTTAAAATACATTAAAATTTACAAAGTATGGTGGGTTTTTTTTACGTTGCCCATTTTTAAAAAAAGGGTTTTATATAGTATCTAGGCAAAACATAATAGGTAAGCTGTTTAAACCCCCCCCTGCAATTCCCTGTACCTGTTTTTCCCGTTCCAGGGGTTCCGGCCCCCCAATCTTCCGATTTAAAGTTTTCAGTTTTTCCCCTTTGGGAAATTTTAAAAAGGTTGGGGCCATTTTTTTTTTTAAAAAAAAATGACGGGCAAATTTTTTAGAAAATTTAAATGTGAACAAGGGCTCAAATTTGCCCCAAACGCGTTAAAAAGATAACTACTTTCCCTGTGTCAAATTTGCTTGGTTCCTTTTTAAAATTTTGTTAATAAAGTGAGTGTTCTATACAAGTTACCGGGTGGAAGATTCGTTTTTGGCGCACTGCTGTGCTCAAGCCGGATTGTTCTTCTGTTACGCTCTTGTACAGAAGTTCCCTGGGCTCCATCAGGTCATTGGAAGTCCTGATCACCTGATGGAGCAGGGGAATGTCCTTTGATTATGCCACGGTCATGGACCACAGCAAACAAAGGGTTAAGTGCCAAGGAACGGAGTGTTCCTCCGCTTCACAGTGCTTACAGAGACTGCTCTCGCAACAGAGCTGTTAACTCTGGATGCAGCATTTAAATGAATGAGGAATAGTGCTGAGCACTCCCCTCCGAGCTCCCCCGAGATGAGATTGTGTGTGATGCCAATCAGTTACCATGGCAACTGCAAGCCTAGCTCCATTGCCAAATAAGTAAATAAAAAAGTTTGGGCCACATGTATGAAAACTGTCTAGGTCTAAAATTCACTTTGTTGCCCATAACAACCAATCAAAGCTCCCCTTTGATTTCATATAGTGCTCCGGAGAAATTAAAGGGCGCTCTGATTGGTTGCAGTGGGCAATATAGTGAATTTTAGACCTAGACAGTTTTCATACATGTGACCCTTTTGTGTTTTTACAATACCATGACAAGAAAACGTGATTAACACAGTTATGATTCATGGATGTAAGGATGGCCATGTAAAAAAGACTTGAGCAAATCATAAAATATTAGAGGATCTTGAAGTATATTCAAAAATGTACAAAAGCTTTTATTGAGATGGCATAAAATCCAGATACAGGTGGCAAGCGTAAGCAAACAGGCCAGTGGCCTACGCATTTTGAGTCTCTAGTGGACTTTTGATCACGGCTTGTGTGAGCAAACCGGCCAGTCGCCTACACATTTTGGGCCACATTTATGAAAACGGTTTAGGTCTAAAACTCACTTTGTTGCCCATAAGTTGCTATGGGGAAGTCTCTAGTGGACTTCCACACCAGCATGCAACTAAACTCATTAAAAAAAACAAAAACATTTTGGGGATGTGCAAACATTGTTTTTCTAGTGGACAAACAGGCTCATCTGCTATGTGTTTCGAATCTCTAGTGGACTTTTGATCAAGGCTTGTATGAGCAAACAGGCCACTCGCTTACACATTTCGAGTCTCTAGTGGACTCTTGATCAAGGCTTGTATGCAATTTTTATATAATCGCCATAAAGGCTTTGCTAATATTTTAACATACAATAGTTTATTATTTGCTCAAGTGATTATATTTGTTGTTGCCGAAAACAGGAGGACGTAAAATTATCTCACATGAGAATCACCTCTTGCTGATGAGCGAGGTATGCAAAAACACTTTGTTGCATGTAAGGAAAGAGGTAAGGCCTGAAAAAGTAGAGGTGTGGTCTGGAAAAAGCGGGCGGCCAGCTTAATAACAGCGCTAGGCAGCAAAAACCGGGATACATGATTCAGAGAATAAAAACTAAAAAAGCAGAAAAATCCAGGGATAAGTTAAAGGAGTTGTCTCACTACAAGCTTTCAGCCTACTTCAAAAATCCTATGCTGCCAGACACAATGAATTCAGGGGCATGCTTCTGGTCTGTCTCTTCTCCTCCCTCTTCCCCCCTCCCCTCAGCACACAGATAGCTCTCCTGCTCTGACTGCAGTAACTTCTATACAGCAGGGGGAGGGCGAGGGGGTTTGCTGCCAGGGTTAACCCTGTGTGTGCCTGCCTAGGTCTGCTGCCGGGTGCTGGATCAGCTGCACTGTCAGCTCCACAGAGTCAGGAGACAGGAGAGGGCTGATCTATGAGTGTGGAGAGGTCTGTGAAGGTGTGTATGCTAATAGCAGAGCAGGGGGGATGTAAGTGTTCCTATACCCCCTGCTTAGCATACAAATCTCCAGGGACATCTCCAGCAACAACAAACAAACCCGGTCAGAACAGACACAGGGCAGCTGTGAAGTGTGTTACTATAATCACGATGTGTCACTAATACAGCAGAGCAGGGAGAGATATGAACCGTTCACATGCCCCCCTGATCTGTTATATTAGTATAGTCACAGCTGAACAGACACATCATGATTATAATAACACACTTCACTGCTGTCACATCTACTGACTACAGATCAGCTTCACCTCTGCTCTCCTCAATCTGTGTAGAGAGCAGGAGGGAGCAAGCACACACAGGGTTAATCCAGCTACACAGGCACAGAAGCCAGAGCCCTCCCCCTCCCTGCCCTACAGAAGTATACTGTGTGGGAGGGACTCTGTGCTCTGACCTGTATTCAGAAACAGATGAGTCATCAGCAGTGACAGCCAGTGAGATAAAGATCAACAGGTCAGCTGCTATAGGGATTTCAGGAGCTGATGCACTACTACTAACAGGGATAACTCAAAATCAGTAGGACATTTGTAATGAACATATATTGCAAAGCTGCTTGTTTTTTAAAGATCTTTTAATTAAATCCCAATCATTGTAGCGAGACAACCCCTTTAAAGACTGTATTCAAAGTATAGTTTTATTTTAATAAAGCATATGGACTGTGTGTTTCTCACTGTATACCGGTTCTTCCTCAGGTCAATAACAGTAGAGGAGAAAAGGGAGAAATTGTTAAACTGCAGAATTGCACTGCGCATTGTGCATTATGGGTCTTATGTATGAAAACTGTCTAGCTCATAGCAACCAGAATCAGCTTTTATTTTTCAAGGCACTATTTGAAATGAAAGCTGACCTCTGATTGATTGCGATGTACAACAAAGAAAGTCTTAGGCTGCATCCCTACGGCAAGAGACAAATACCGGTCAGTTTATCCTGTTTTGCGGCCGTCCCCACGGCCGCGTAGGGGGGGGGGGGCTTTTCTCCACAGTGAGCGGATAAAAGCCCTTCACATTCACATGCACAGATTCCGTCCGAAAACTGGACGGAAGAATATGCATGCAGAATGTTTTTCGGGCGGCCAGCGGGCGGAAAAAACGCCAGGCAGAAAACCCGTGCTGTGGGGACTGTTGCACGGGTTTTCCATAGAAGCCCGTTGTGCTCAGTTTCGGCCGGTTTTTCTGGCGGTCTGCAAAACCGCAAACCGCCTGAAAAACCATCCGAAAACCCATGCCGTGGGGACATGCCCTTACTGCTAGACAGTTTTCATACATAAGGCCCCGTTTCATGTCTGTTGCATGTCATCATGGAGACGCATAGTCTGCATAGGAACTGATGTAACAATACGGTTCAACATTTTTAATCATGGTCTATTGCAAACTGCTTCAGTTTAGATTTACTGGGAATATATGGAAAATGGCTGCAAAAATGAACATAGCCTTTAAGAATTGCTTACCAGCTGGAGGAAGAAGAAGACACATGTCCAGAGGTGCTGATGTTGGCACGGTTTCCCCTCTCTGTACATATCTCAGTGTGTACAACATTTTACTATTTCCTGTCTTTATTCTAAGACAACAGTCTAAACAAACATTTCCTCATTTGCCATTCCCTTCATTTGCCTTTTGAGGAAAGTATATAGTTTATTAGTTTGGTTTATTCCCTATAAATTTTCCAAAGTTTATGAGCATCAATTAGATAGTCCAGGAAATACTGGGAGAGATTTATCGACATTTCTGCAAAAAGAAAAAGTGAAGTTGTTGTCCATTTTAAACAATCTAATTTTAGTGCTGTTTTATTATATACAACACTCTATACAAAGTTAAGGCATGGGTTTGATTAGTAGCTGTATGGAACTTTTCAATAGTTTTGATATTTGTTCCCTAGTATGTTGTGTATCTGGTATATTGTCTGTGTATAGTCAAAGATGACCATCTCGAGAATTATTAGCTTTACTGAGAGCACTCACCACTCAACTTTATTCCCAATTCCCATTGAAATGAATGGAGAGTAACTGGCAAGTGCAGCCACTGCTTCATTCTAAGCTGGGAGTTTTGGGGGCCCATTCATCCACCTCTAGGACCTACACCCATCTGACATTTATGGCATATTCTATTGATATGCTTTATACCATAATACTCTAAATCTAATTTTTTTTACATAGGTCTTCAGTCGCCGAGCTAGGGTCCCCAACCCACTATTGCATTCACTAGTACTTAGCTTAAATTACACGGCTTTAAATTTCATTAAATCAATTTAATAAGGAAGCTTATTATTTTCAAAGCACCAGAGTCCTTTGCATCTGTCTATGCATTTGATTATTTGTCTTAGCTTTCTTATCCAGGTAACGCTTCCAGTTGGTGTATTCACACTCTATACTCTATTAATATGTCATAAATGACTGAGATGATAAAACCATTTTAAAGGGGTTTTCTCATCTTGTAACTTCTGTGCACAATATCAACAGCACTCTACAGGCATTAAAAACAGTCAAAAGGGACATAGGATTTTTTTTTAAAAGCATTTCTGCTACTTTGGAATACATTACATTTTTTGGTTCATAGTGTACATTTTTATCAAAACTGTAAATGCCCATCTACCTTCGGCAAGGTGACCTCAATTCAGGTGGGAACCAACGCTGAATGTTACCTCTCTTGGTGACTGTTCATACCTCACATTTCAGGAAGAAAAGATTCCAGCTTTAACCTGATCTGTTTAAAAATACATGTGTAGATGGGTGTAGTGCAAAAAACAAGAGGGGGGCAAGCCATTTCCCCATACAAAGAGTCCAAAAACAAAATATGGTCAGCACATCCATTTTGAAAAATGAGTCTATAGGTGCACGCTGGTGTGGCAGCCAAAAGCAATGCAAACACAGTACAATATCAGCAGCACTCTACAAGCACTAAAAACAGTCAAAGGGGACATAGGAATTTTTTGGAAAAGCATTTCTGCTACTGTGGAATATATGAAAAATGTGAGGTTCTTAGTGTACATTTTTGTTCAAAACTGTAAATGCCCATCTACCATCGACAAGGTGACCTCAATTCAGTTGGGAGCCTATGATATATGTTACCTCTCTTGATGTCTGTTCAGACCTCCACATTTCAGGGTGAGAAGATTCCAGCTATAACCTGATCTGGGTCTCTCCTGGAGCAGATTGGTTCTTACCTTATGGGTTTCAGGGAATTCACCAGTGGGAAGGCAGGGCTTGAAATCCTTGTCTCACACCCACATTTTTCCCACCCTTGGTTGAACTTGATGAACACGTGTCTTTTTTCAAACATACCATGTAACTATGAATTTTTGGAAAAGCATTTCTTCTACTTTAGATACATAAAAACTTGAGGTTCTTACTGTACATTTTTGATCAAAAATGTATAAGCCCACCGGCCGACTCCAATGCGACCTCAATTCAAATGGGAACCTATTCTATGTTACCTCTCTTAGTGCCTTTTCAGACCTGTAATGGTGCCTAAAATATTCTAATGAAAATCCAAAAGGTGCTCTTCTTATTCAGAGGCTTGTGGTTAAGTCAAATATCATACTAGGGCCACATATGGGAATCAATTAATATGCGAACCAGAATCAGGGGAATCAACATTGAGTTGGTTTTAACATCTTTTGTGTCTCAGTACATAATGGATTGTAAATGAAAATCTGCAAAAAAGTTACATTTTTTAATGCATGTGAAACACCTAGACTGTTAAACTTCCTAAATGCTGTAATATCAAAAAGTTATTCCCACATAAAATGACACATGTCAGATTTGAAAAAATAGGACTCTGTCATGGAGGTTAAAACTGTCTTGGCTGTTAAGTGGTTAAATGGTTTGTCCCATGAAGGTCATTTTTAACTGTCCAATCCAGTCTGAAACTATAAAACTTTTGTTTTTGTATTCACACTTAAAAAATTATCCAGTGATACTATCATCAAATATTCTAGGAATAATGTCAGTATATCCCCACCTTCTGTTTCTTTGTGGAAGATTTACTGTGACCACCTTGGTAAATGTGCCAAGAAACAATAGGTGGCACTATACTAACATTATTTCTAGAATATCTAGTTGTACAAGCATTATTTTATATTAAATGTAGATACAAAAAATATTCATAATAAGTAACTGGATTAAACTATAAACAATTTTCTTTGTGGACCAATCACTTTAATATATTTTACTTGCAAAAGATGTCCTTTATAGGAAACCAGTCATATTGAGCATGCTATCTGATCTGCTGGCAGTGTATTATAGAGCAGGAGGAGCTGAGCAGATTGATATTTAGCTCTTTTATAGAAATATTAATTAGAATTTGTATTTTATTCATTTGAATCCCTGCTTATTCTAGGTTAAGGAGTCCAGTGGGTGGGCTTATCAGTGATTGACAACCTTCTTTGCATGAGTGTGCATACAGAGATAGCTGTCAATCACTGATAAGACTGCCCACTGGACTCTTTAACCCAGAATAAGCAGGGATTCCAATTAATAAAATACAAATTTGGTTGCACCTTTCCCCTAAAAGTTGTATGTCAATCTTTGTATACAGAGGATTTATTTGCAGCAGCCACTGCAGCAGAGTAGAAGAAAGGTTTACAACTGTACTGAAAGAGTGAGTGTGTGAGCATGCAAAAATATTTCCTGTCTAAAATGTTTTTGTCTTAACCTTCCTCTAGTGTTAGGGTCATGACCGACCCGTTTTAGGTTTTAAATGCATACAAATTCTACATACACTTGTTTATTGCATCAAGACTTTTTGACTTTTTCAGGAACTTATTTTTAAACAAAATACAATAAAATAAAACAATTTTACTAAATTGTAAAATACTCTTATTAAAATTATAACATTTGTGTTGTTGGGGTCAATTTCGACCCAGGTCAAATGTAAGAGTAAAAAAACAATATTAAGTCCCAAAACGGAACTCATAAACACAATATAAACCAACAGCCCACATCCAGCTCTACCTCCAACAACTTGAGTTAGGGACATGTCCAGGCATGTATGGCCAAATCAGCTTATAGTTGGTACTTTGCAGAGTATAAATCTTCAGTTTACACCATGCAACAATGAGGAGAAGATTAGATGCAAGCCAAATTCTGGATTATATCTTGGATGATAATGAATCAGAGGACACACAGCAGCAAACTGATACAGATGAACAGGTTTCTGAGGAGGAAGATGATGTGGAGTATCAACCGGAAGACACAGACAGTTCTGATCAGTCTGATGAGGAGGTCACCGGTGCTGAAGCTGCTCCCGCTGAAAGATTCAAATCCAAAAGTGGCAAGATCATTTGGAGCTCAGTACCTCCAGATGTACATGGCAGGGCAGATGCTGCAAATGTCATAAAAATGACCCCTGGGATCACAAGGTTTGCTGTGACAAGAGTAAGTGACATCAAGACATGTTTTGATCTGTTTATGCCATTGTCAATAAAAAAAAAGTCATTATTGCTATGACAAACCTTGAAGGAAAAAAAGTCCACGGCAACATGTGGAATGACCTTCATGATGATGACCTGGATGCCTACATTGGTGTTCTTCTCCTTGCTGGAGTGTACAAATCCTGCAATGAGGCCACTGATAGTCTCTGGGACGCATCAACAGGCAGGAATATTTTCCGGGCAACAATGTCACTTCAAAAGTTTCAAATGATATCAAGAGTCCTCAGATTTGACAACAGAGACACCAGAACAAAATCTGACAAACTTGCTCCCATCAGGGATGTTTGGGAGAAATGGGTGCAGCTCCTTCCACTGATGTTCAACCCAGGGCCAGAGGTGACAGTAGACGAACGTTTTCTCCCTTTCCGCGGAAAATGCCCCTTCCGGCAATACATGCCAAGTAAGCCAGGCAAATACGGCATAAAAATCTGGGCAGCCTGTGATGCAAAAACTAGCTATGCATGGAATCTACAGATTTACACAGGCAAGTCTGCAAGCGGCATCCCTGAAAAAAACCAAGGAAAACGTGTAGTCCTCGATATGACTACTGGACTGCAGGGTCACAACATTACTTGTGACAATTTTTTTACCAGCTATGGCCTTGGACAAGAATTTCTCAGGAGGAAAATCACCATTGTGGGCACAGTGAAAAAAAAACAAACCTGAGCTGCCGCTGAATTGTTGCAGATGAAGGACAGGGCTCCACTTTCCTTAAAGATTGTTTTTACAGACACCACCACTGCTGTTTCATACTGCCCCAAAAAACGACGGAATGTGGTACTGATGTCCACACTTCACAAAGATGCAGCTGTGTCATCAGGAAGTGACAAAAAGCCCAGAATCATCCTGGACTATAACAAAAACAAAGGAGGAGTCGACAACCTGGACAAGCTGACTGCCACCTACACTTGCCAGCGAATGACTAGGAGATAGCCAATGGTTGTATTTTCCAACATCCTTGATGTGTCAGCATACAATGCATTTGTGTTGTGGACCCACATTCACCAAGGATGGAATTCAAAGAAAAAAAACAAGCGGAGGATGTTTCTTGAGGAACTAGGAAGATCCCTTGTCAAGGCGCACATTGACCAAAGGGAACGGGTGCCCCGAGACCCAGCCGCTGCAGCCTTGGTCCGACAACTCCAGAGCTCAACAAGTGCTTCGCCCACACCCACAGCAACACAAAGAGCATCATCACCAGCATCCTCCTCAACCAGCCCTGCCTCAACATCAACCACAACAGCCACAACCCCAGTGAGACCACCTGATTCTAAAAGAAAGAGGTGTCGGGTCTGCCCTAGTAATAAGGACAGAAAGACAAACACATCGTGCTTCACCTGCAAAAAATACCTCTGCAAAGAACACACAAAAAGTGTCACTTTTTTCCACGCATGCAGCTAAATACTAATGCATCTAAAAACTAGTACTTGATTTCTGTTGATTTGATTTGCTTGATTGATTGTTGTTTGTTTGTTTGTTTGACCTAGAAAAGCTCCTTTTTATTATTATTGCTATTAATGTTGATATAATTTTCATCTTTTATTTGTATTAAAGTTCTATTAAAAAAAAAAAATCAGTTTTTTGTCTTTTTCATAAAGTAGTTAGATATGGGTCAAAATTGACCCGTAACCCCATAGATGTTACTAGAGTTAATAATATAAAATATGTATATGTATATATTTTTTACATTTAAGAAATGTGTTCTAAAACCCTTCAGTAATAGTCAAGTAATATAACAAACTTTTTTAAGTTTATATTATTCTCTTGAGGTTCATTTGACAATATTTTTATATTGAAAATGAAGGATACGCTCTCAAATGAAAGGCCCAGGGGGCCACAACAAAAATATTAAATCCTTCCATGGATGAGAAACCCTAACAAGGTAACTAAGAGGTAAGAAACAAATTGGATCATAAATAACTGTTTTTAGGGTATCCTAGGGGTGAGTTAAGACACGGGTCAAAAGCGACCCGTTAAAAGGTGTGTATAGTACCCTCTTGCTGCAATGGGCCTACTTTATATTTTATATTAAGAAGGGCACCCCATTTTGATGTGTGATTTCTAACATTTGTTCTTAATCTGACGTTCTCAGATTTATTGTTCCCTTGACAGGATCTACTTTGCTTTTGTATTAATGAGGCTATACGCCGCTGTAAACTCTTTGATCACCTGTCTGGCGTTTTATGCATACATGTAACTATGTGACTCTTTGACTTGTTCATTAATAAACCTTCTTGAATACGAGAAAAAAAAAAAAGCGACCCGTTAACATAAGAAAGAGTAACAGAAAGCTAACACTAGAGGAAGGTTAACTATGGGATTTAGGATTGAGGGACTTTAAATTTGGGGAGTTTAGAAGGGAGAATATGGTATTTGATTACCTGTTTATATCTTGTTTCTTTAACTTTTGTAATATCCACATATGCTGTCCAGTGCAACGTATGCAATCCTTGAACAGCAATTTGAGGGGGCATACTGCTGTGTGAAATGTGTGCACACTGCACATTTAGACATCCAGATCCTGGATCTAAATGAGCAAGTTGCAAAACTGAGGAAAATTGCCAACATGGAGCGAGTCTGCTGCTCACTGAGCAAGCACTTGCTGGGAGATGCTGCAGAGTGTAACGGTGCGGCGCCGATGGACGTACGCCGAAGCGCCGACCGCAGACATCCGGGTGTGGATCCTCTGTGATCACCGCAGGCGAGGTGGTAGCTGGAGGACCACGCCAGGGAGTGGAGTCTAAGGGGCCCCTGGTCTTCGCCAGAGCCCGCCGCAAAGCGGGATGGACTTGGCTGCGGGACCCCCAGGTCACTACCCCTGACGTGGCTACCTGCGATGAAAGCCGGGGTACAGAACAGGAATCCAGGCGGTGGAATACAGGAACACAGGAACATGTACAGCAGGATACAGGAGGGTTAAACGTACACATAGATCCCACAGGATACGCAGGTAACTGACGGGTAACACATCAGGTACAGACCAGGGAACACGGCAGGAACAGGAGAGCACATACAGGACAGGAACACGGCAGGATACAGGAAACACAGACACGACGGATGGACGAACGGCCAGGAGCTCAGATGACAAAGACACTGGACCAGCATTCAGGGGGTTAAAGACCCAACAGCAGACCTGAGATGCTGGCAGGAGTCAAGATGGAAAGCAGCTGGACACAGCCACAGAACTTGCAAATGAACTGACCCAGAGTAGAGAAAAGGAACTTCCTCTTATAGCCATGAGGTCAGGGGTTGAAGAGGAAGGTGCACAGAACAGGAAATATAAATAGGCAGGAAGCTGCCGCGCGCACCCTTAGGAGCACAGTGCACAGACAGACCCGGAAGCACAAGACTGGACAGGACAGATACATAGCGAACACAGCTGAGCCCTGCACGGGAGCCCAGTCAGAGCATGGCAGCACACAGGCCGACGGTCCAAGGCAGGACGCGGCATGAACCGTGACACAGAGGATGGCAGCATGGAGGTGCAGGAACATGAGGCAGCTAGCTGGGCGACAGTCAGAGGGAAAAGTATCAGGGAGGCTAGTTCTGATCTGACACACCCCAACAAATATGACAGATTGGCGGATGAGGGCGATGTCAGTTCAGGAAGAGCGCTGCTGTAGCAAGACACTACCCCATCTACTCATGTAAGGTCGGGAGGCTAGACAGGTGCTGGTAGTTGAGGACGCTATTATTAGGGCAACAGACAGTCCAATCTGTCACAAAGACCAGAATCCTCAAACAGTATGTTGTCTTCCAGGGACATGAGTTTAACATCTCGTGGATCAGGCTGACAGATTACTGGGTGAAGATCAAAGTTAGAGGTAGATGGAGTGTCCTTAAAATTATTTCATGAACTTAGGGCAAAAGCTTATGGAAAGGACTACTATAGTAGTATTTTCAGAAATACTTCCTGTACCACGTTCCATGCCAGAGAGGCAACGGGATATTATGGAGGTGAATAAGTGGCTGAAAAATTGGTGTAGGAAAGAGGGCTTTGGGTTTTTGGAGAACTGGGCTGACTTTTGCCTTGGCTACGGACTCTATGCTAGGGACGAGCTACACCTAAATGGGGAGGATGCAGCTGTTTTGGGGATAAAACGACCAGGTAGTTGGAGGAGTATTTAAGCTAGCGATTGGGTGGGGAGGGCAACTACACATATAGTGTGCAAGATAGTGACGATAGATAGCTGGGATTTTGTAATAAATAAGGGTGTTGATTGGAGGAATGGGGAGTTATAGTTTTTAATGCAAGGGTTAAAAAAATTAAAACAATAGAAACTCTATAGTGCATGCTGTCCAATGCCAATAGTCTCACATGTAAAATTACTGATCTGAGATTGTTATTATGGACAACTTCAACTATCTAGACATGAATTGGGAAACTGAAACCTATGGCTTTAATAAAGGAAAGAGGTTTTAGTCAATAACTGGTACAGAAGCCAACTAGAGGGAAAGCCCTTCTGTACTGAATACTGACTAACAGGCCTGACAGAATAACAAAGATTCTGTTTATGGGCACCTAGGAAAAATTACCACAATATAATAAATTTCCATTTATTCTTCAAGAGAGTATTTTGTCGAAGGAGCCACGAAAACACAGAATTTCAGAAATGCTAATTTTAATCTGCTTAGAAAGGCCCTAAACCGCATTGACTAGGGCAAGTCTTCAAAAATAAAAGAACAAATAATAAATGGGTGATTAAAAAAAAAAAAACATTTTAACTACAGTGAGAGGTACATACCTAATGGAAATAAAATAATTAGAAACAGAAAAAAGCAAAGCTATAAAGGAGGCAATAAATAACAACAAAAAGTGTTAAAGCTACTTTAAAAGGAGGGCAGTGAAGCACTAAAAAACTATAAGGAAAAAAATAAAACATGTAAAAAAATGATGAAAACTGCAAAGCTGGAGACAGAAAGGCAGATTGCCAAAGAGAGTAATAATAACCCCAAAATATTTTTTAACTATTTAACCCCTTCCCGACATTGGACGTATGCATACGCCCTAGCGGGAAGTGACTTCCCGCAAATGGACGTATGCATACGTCCTGGCGATCGTGCGGGCTTGCGGGCGAGCCGCGCACGATCGCGACATGGAACCAGCGGTAAATTGAGCTCCGGCCGCGGGTGATTAACGCTTTATTATGGTCGCAATAATAAAGCCGCAGGCAGGAGGAGGGAGCTCCCCCTGCCTGCAATCGGCGCAGTAATGGCGCTCCGTGCCGCTTCTGGTCCCCTTACCAGACTCCCCGGATGCTTTCTAAATGCATCCGGGTAGTCTGGTGATGTCACCATACCCACAATGCATTGTGGGAATGGTGTCAGTAGTTGCCATGGCGACCTGTACACAGCAGTAACGCTGCGCACAGGTCTCCTATTCAAACAGCAATCTAACGATTGCTTTTCCCCAGTGGGGATTTGCTGTTACAATGTGAAAAAGTAAGAAAAAAAGTTAAAGTAAAACACAAACACAAAAAATAAAATTAAAACACGTACACCGCCCTTTTCCCCTTTACAAACGCTAATCGCCCCAAAAAAGATCAAAAATAAATAAAGTACCCATATTTGGTATCGCCACGTTCGTAACGACGAACCCTATAAATCTGTCACATTAATTAACCCGTACGCTGAACGCCGTAAAAAACAAAAACAAAAAAAAAGCCATAGACTTGCAATTTTTGTACATCCTTCTTCACATAAAATGGCATAAAAAGCAATCAAAAACTCATATAAACGCCACAGTTGTACCAATTAAAACTTCAGTTCATTACACAAAAAAAGTCCTTACACGTCTCTGTATACGGAAAAATAAAAAAGTTATTGCTCTCAGAAGACAGCAATGCATAAATATTATTTAACACAATAAAAACACTTTTTTTTTTTTAAAGTGCTTCAAAATAAAAAAAAAAAATATAAATTGGGTATCGCCGTAATTGTATCGACCCAGATAGTAAAGCTAACTGGTCATGGATACTGCACGGTGAGTGCTGTTAAAAATAAAAATCAAAAACACTACTAGGATTGCAGTATTTTCTTCACCCTGCCTTCCAAAAAATGGATTTAAAACTGATAAAAAAGTATTGCCCCCGCAAAAATAATACCAATAAAAACTTCAACTCATCCCGCAAAAAACAAGCCCCTACACAGCTCCGTACACAGAAAAATAAAAAAGTTATGGCTCTCAGACTATGGCGATGCAAAAACGTGTTTTCCTTTTTGAATAAAAGTGTTTTTATTGTGTAAAAGCAGTAAAACATAAAAAATATACAAATTGGGTATCGCTGTAACCGTATCGACCTGCTGAGTAATACTAGTATGTCAGTTATACTGCATGGTGACCGCTGTAAAAAATAAAAATAAAAAACACTACCAGGAATGCTGTATTTGATCAAAGCGGCATATGCCCCCCATAATGGTACTAATAAAAACTTCAACTCATCCCACAAAAAACAAGCCCATAATCAGCACTGTATACAGAAAACTGAAAAAGTTATGGCTATCAGTACAGGACAACATAAAAACGCAATTTTTTATAGACCTATTTCTATTGTGTAAAAGTAATAAAACATAAAAAAACTATATAAAATCTATATCATTGCAATTGTACCGACCCCCATAGTAAAGTTATCACGTCATTTACACTGCATAGCGAACACTGTAGAATTGAAGCCCAAAAAACAATGGCGGAACTGCGTTTTCCCCCTCATTTTCATAGCCCAATGCAAAAAAAAAACTATGGAACACCTGTGCGCCCAAAATGCACAATACACCCCTAGATGAAATCCTTGAGGGAGGCTGAATCCAAAATTGGGCGACTTCTGGAAGGTTTCACCTGTTCTGGTACTTTGGGGACTTTGAAAATGCGACATGGCCCCACCAAAATCTGCGTTCCAAAAGCCAAATAACACTCCCTCCCTTGTACGCCCTGCCATGAGCACAAACAGCAGTTTACACCCACATGTAGGGTATTGCCGAACTTGGAAGAAATTGCGTAACAAAATTTTGGGTGCTTTTTTACCAGGATTCTTTCTTTTTAGGGGAGTTTATTAAGTTTTAGCCCCGTAGGGTGACCGCAAACCTGAAATGGCCCCTAAATAAAATCGTAATGAAGATGAGACTCCAGAGTCCGGTAGGTGCTCCTCCTATTCTGGGGCTTGTGGGCCACATATGGGATATCTCTGAAAACGGCAGAATCTGGGGACTCAATATTAAGTTGCATTTCCCTGATCACATTTACCGTATTCTTGTGAATAATGTATAAAAATTGAAATCTGCAAAAAAAGTGAAATTTTGAAATTCCACTTCCACTTCGCTTTAATTCCGGTGAAACACCTAATGGTTTAATAAACTTCCTAAATGTTGTTTTGAATAGTTTAAGGGGTGTAGTTTCTTAGATGAAGTCCTTTACATGGGTACCTAACATAGAGGCCAATCAAAGTCACGTTAGAACTGGACTGGTCCCTAAAAAAATGTATATTGCAAATTTTCTTGAAAATTTGAAAATCACTACTAAATTTCTAAGCCCCCTAACGTCGTAAAAAAAAAAAATAAATTTAAAAAAATTATGCCAAACTACAGCAGACAAATGGTAGATGCTAGTTATAAAATATTTTGAGTGGTATAACTATATGTCTTACATGCAGAAATTTTTGAAGTTTGAAATTGGTTAATTTTTAAAATTTTTCACGATACTTTATATTTTTTCACAAATAAACAAGCATTTTTTGGACCAAAATTTCTTTCTATCTTAAAGCACAATATGTCACGAGAAAAAATCTCTGAATCACATGGATAGGTTAAAGTGTCAAAAAGTTATTCTGACATAAAGTGACAGATGCCAGATTTAAAAATTGGGCTCTGTCAGTGAGGCCAAAACTGGCTCCGGAGGTAAGGGGTTAAATAGTAAAAAGATTAAAACTGATAATGTTAGCCCCTGAAAAGTAGTGAGGGAGGTATTGTAGAGGGCAATGAGGAGAAAGCTAATTTATTAAACAATTCTTTTTTTTACACTGTATTTACAAAGTAAAATGACCTTCATGTTGATGGGCAGAGTGATGAGTTAAACTCTTCCCTAAATGTTTCTTGTCTAAACCAGGGAGAAGTGCATCTCCACCTTAAACAGATTAAAATAGACAAATCACCAGGTCCTGATGGTATACACCCCCGTGTCCTCAGGGAATTAAGTAATGTGATAGGGAGGCCCCTATTTTTTAATATTTATGGACTGTATAATAACGGGGTATGTTCCAAGGGATTGGAGCATAGTAAATATAGTGCCAATATTCAAAAAAGGGTCAAAAAGTGATCCTGGAAACTATAGGCCAGTAAATGTAACCTCTATTGTAGATAAATTGTTTTAAGGATGATGTACTGGATTATCTCACTGAAAATAAATGTATAACGCCGTTCCAGCATGGGTTTACGAAGGATCGGTCCTGTCAAACTAATCTCATCAGCTTCTATGAGGAGGTTAGCTCTAGACTGGATTGAGGTGAAGCACTGGATGTTATATATCTGGATTTTTCTAAAGCATTTGATACTGTGCCACATAAAAGGGTGGAAAGTAAAATGAGAATGGAAAATGTTTTTTCCCTGATGCATCAGGTTTTATTTTTATTTAATTGTTATATTACAATTCTTTTTTTAAATATCAGAGGAAGACTAAATATTAGAAAAGAAATTACTGTTTTTCAAATTTTTTTCTATTTGTTTTTTTTTAATAACAAGAAGCACCACTAAAATATTTATTTTTAATTTTGTTATTCTTTTCGTTAAGGTCGTTTTTATATAGGTGATATATAGTTTTAAGTCAATTTAAGTATGATTCGTTGGGGCTAAAAGTTGTGGTTTGGACCATCATTTTTTTATTCTTCTGTACATTCATTTTTTTTTAAAAATGAAGTCATTGTGCCCAATTACAAAGTGAATAAACCTCCAGCAGCACTGACTGCAGGGCTGATATTAAGTGTTAAGATCCAGTAACTCCTGTAGTTATCCCATCAGGCGATCATGTGATTGCCATAGATGGAAGCAGGAAGCCTAAAAGAGGCCCATGTGAGAGTAAAGGGGTTAATAGCCTATGCAACTCAGTTGCCCCAACACCCGCTAAGCTGTATACACAGTGCTCTTAAAGTGCAGTGTATGCAGTAGTTGGAAAGGTAGAAATGGTAATTACCTTTGTGCCTACCTATATTTTTCTACAGTATGTCTAGATCATGACAGCCAGGCAGTGTAGAGAAGAAGAAGAAGCCAGGAGCTGCCATTACATTGCTCTCACTCAGCCTCTCCCCTCTGCATAAAGCATAGAAGGGACCATGTGGAAGGAGAACCAACTCAGACAGTGGAATGACTGATAAGATAAGAGGCGCTCACAGGGAGAGACCAGGATCTGAAGCCACAAAACTCAACTCTTCCAGCTCCTTCCCAGCCCCAGCATCTCTGCAGGCAGCAGGGTACTTCAAACAGAGATGCCGGGCCGTGAGGCAGATAGGAAACACTGTTAAGACCATAGGACATAGTAAGTTAACTGACTGCAGTCAGAACAAATAAAATGGGTACCAGACTGTTTCTGTGGCCCTAAGAGCATATCAGGACATAAGGCAATGAGGGGTGGGGAGCACTTGGGGAAAAAACAGGGTTCTATCATGCCACAGCAACACAGACCGAGATGAGCACCAGGACATCTTTCATCTCCCACATAAAGCACATACACATGGACAGTGGCTAGTAACCCTCATTTTGGCTTAGTGTTCATAGTATTAAGCTGTGCTCATTTCCGATTCAATGTTTAAGCAAAACTTTATCGTTATTTCTGATGAGAAGGAAAAACTTCAATTTTAGTAATTTTTTCAATAAATATGAAGGTTGACCCATGTCTTTGTCCAAGTTTTTAATTTTGGCCCACTGTGTATATGAGTTTCGAACCCCTGGTCTAGATTGTCCGACTACCATTGCCAACTCTCCCCTCCTGCAGACTCTCCAACGACATTTAGTAACATCCCTGTACATTCCATTGCAGACTGCTGAAAAATGTATAATTTATGGGTGATGGTTAAAGGGAAATCTCTCGCAAAGACATATGAACATTGTAGGAAAGGATCCCCTGTATAGACTCCTGTCAAGCCAAAGCAGAAAGACATTGAATATTAGTGGTGCTCCATGCTGGAGCGTACATAAGGTAAATGGGAAACCAAAGCAAAGATTATACTACGTGATCCCCTTCCGACAACAACACAACACTAACCAGTGGAGTGGGTAAGATTTGGTGTTTGTTTGCCCCCTTCATCTTCTTTTTAGGATTCAGGCATTCATTTCATATAATGGCCTCTGAAGATATGTGCCTTCTAAAAAACGTAGTGGCCCAAACCTGGGTTGGACCCCTTTTTTCCTACGTCCCATAGCGTCTGCCTCGTGTATCTGGTATGCGGCTCAGACTTTCCCTCAGGGGTGTTTGTTTGCCCTCCATCTTCTTTTTAGGATTCAGGTGTTCATTTCACATAATGGCCTGTGAAGATATGTGCCTTGTAAAAAAAGTAATGGTGCCAACCTTGATTGGACCCCTTCTCTCTCAAGCCCCATAGAAGTTGCTTGATATTTATAATATTCAGGCTCAAACCGACCCTCAGGGGAGCAGGGAAAATCCCCACTGGGCCGATGGGCATGAAAGGCCTGAAATCTCTTTTCTTAAAGAAAGGCATAGAAAGAGAGGCAGAAAGCAAGAGTCATGTGCAGTATGTACAATCATGCACAGTAGCTGTAGGGTGTGCCCCAAGAATCAACTCCACTAAAGGACAACCCTGTCCGACACTGATGGCATTTGTAGCCATGAACTGCTTTGTATTTCAATGGCTGATGCTGCACGTAATTCTACATTTTCACTGCAGTGAATGCTATGGGGAATGGGATTGCTTGTGGTTTCAGAAGCATTAGTTTGTGAGACAACCCCTTTAAAGGACCATTTACTTTTTACTCTAAAAGTCTATTACACAGTTCAAACACATGTTTATGCACCAGTTCCAAGAATGGATGCCTCTCAGGATCCTTGGACCAATGCATTGCATCTCTCCTCTATTCCAGTCTCCCTTACAGTTTAAACTTGGTAAAAAGTTAGATTTTTCACATATGCCATCCACATGAATAAAACTAAAATGATATTTCTCCATATTTGCCGTCCACTCCAATAACCGTCAGAAGCAACTCTGTTCCATTTTGTGTTTAATCCCGAGGTGATTCAATCTCACATGTAGAATTTACGTTCTGTATTTTCCATCGTCCTGAAAACACTGGCTGACATTGTTAGAGTTATGTTCTTCAGACTTCTTATTGTGAAATATTGGCAATTGAAAACACACATCAGCCTTTTGTGCAAGTGTAATATAAAGAAATGTTCTCTAACGATAAGCATTTCTGTGAAACATGAACGCTGCTTTTCATTAGGAGCTACAATATGAATCTGGCATCACGCTAAAACGGTTTCTCAAAAATTTCCTTTAAAAAGGGCAAACAGAAGGAATTGTCTGACTTGTTAAAGGAATTATTCACTTTATTGCTATGATTATTACTGTTATTTAGGGCTCCTTCACAATTCTGTATTTCAGAATACATATTCCCTTCGCAAACAGCAGATAAAAGCCACCCCCCTGTGGTCATGTGCACGAAAACAGTGCAAATATCGGTCGGATAATCCGACCGGTATTTGCTCTGTGCCGTGAGGACATGCCCTAACCTGTGTGGTGTGCGGACTCTCTGCTGGCATCCGGCAATCCTCAGACTATCCCACTGGGACTATGGACTTTGAATGAGGAAAGGACTTGATTCCACAAACATTTGAGTATACTACCCTGTACTATAAGTATTTAGATTTTGTGAAGTGTGTTATTTTAGCTTTGATTTTGTACAGAATAAATAGAGTTTTATAAGGACATTTGAACCAAGAATTTTTATGACCTATTGCATACATTGAAGTGATGAATGGTGAAGTTGAAGAGCTTCCATATAGGTCATAGTTAGTACTCATGAGCTTTTTGTAGTGGCGATTTATAAAATATACTACACATTATTGAAGGTATGGTTATGCTCAGAATTAGGCTGCTTTCAGACGTTCAGCTTTTTAGATACAGTTTTTAAAACTTTAACTAGGAATGGATCATAATCAGAGGACACATATTAAGTAAAGACTGAGACTTCTCCCTGAATTAAAGGGGTGTTTCGACCTTGCACTTTGATGGCATATTGATTAAATATTCCATCAAAGTCTGATAGATGCAGGTCCCACCTCTGAACCTGCATCTATCTCGGGAACAGGCCACTGAAAGTGTTAGCTCAGAACGGAGAGCTGGTCCCTATTGCACACTACTCTCCATTCTGTTCTATGGGAGTTCCGAGTACAACGGAACACATTGCTCACCTGTACTCATAGAACAGACGACAAAGTCATGCTCATGCACAACTGGCTCTCCATTCTGAGCTGACACTTTCACGGGTCCTCTCCTAAGATAGGTGTGGGTCCCAGAGGTCCTTGGGACCTGCACCTATCAGACTTTGATGGCATATCCTGTTAATTTGCCATCAAAGTGCAAGATCGGAACACCTCTTTAAGTCCAGTTTTGGTTTAAAAAATTGTTTCTAAAAAGCTGAATGTTGGAAAGCTGCCTTGTACAATTAAAAATGTTATATTTCAGAAAAAGAATGACAACACTGAGGTTTGGTTTGACATCATTTAGAGGTGTGACTGCTGATAGTCAAAGTCTGGAATATAGAAAAACATGGCAGATAGAGTATGAGATATAGTAGCTGCAAATTCCTGAGTTTACCCACAGCCTGCACAGAAGGCCATCAATAAAACTAAATCCAGATTACACATTCCCTCGGCTGGGTCCAATTAAGACTATGTTTGAGGTTACTTTGCTTTTAAAGTCTGATCTGGTTGTACACATATTCAAATAGTGGTTTTCAGAAGATTAAGGGTTGTTGGCCCTGATAGATAAAGGCAGAGGATTGTTAAGGAGAGATAAGACCTAAGGATGGATAGGTGTCGTTGTGTTTGCTTTGATTAGATAAGCATGGGACCTTCATACAATTTTGAGCCATATAAGCCAATGACTAATGAACAAGCCACAATGTTATCAAGAAAACAAAAAACCTCTACCCCCAACAAGTAGCATTTCATCTGATTTCTGATTTTCTACTGTGCAGCTTTAGGTTTAGAACATGTCTTCTAGTTGGGAGTATAAATAAGGTAAGTGGTAATAAAGACACATAGAAAAAGTGTTTCATGTTTTCAAGCACATTGGATTCCAATTTATCAAAGATGGCTAATGAACAGCAATGCTGGCAGCACTCATCTCTGGATATGACACTGAGCACGTACACTCACCTTCTTTGGTTGACCATGGTAAAACCTGTTCTGAGTGGAACCTGTCTTGTTAAACCTTTGTATGGTCTTGGATGCAGCTCAGTTTCAAGGTGTTGGCAATCTTCTTATAGCCTATGCCATCTCCACGTAGAGCAACAATTATTTTTTTTCAGTTCTTTGCCATGAAGTGCCATGTTGAACTTCTAGTGACCAGTATAAGAGAAAGCGATAACACCAAATTTACCACACCTGCTCCCCATTCACACCTGAGACCATGTAACATAAACGAGTCTGGCGACACCATGGAGGAAAAAATTTAAAATTGGCATGATTTTTTCACTTAGGGGTGTACTCACTTTTGTTGCCAGTGGTTTAGACATTGATGGCTGTGTGTTGTGTTATACAAGCTGTACACTGACTACTTCACATTGTATCAAAGTATCGTATCTTCATTTTTGTCCCAAGAAAAGACATAATGCAACATTTACAAAAATGTGAGGGGTGTACTCACTTTTGTGAGATACTATATATAATGGGAAGTAATACAATTTTCTAAAATACGTGTATTTAAAGTTCTGTTACTGTACCTCTCTAATACCAGGGCTTATCTAGAAATAAAAAAAAATGGTACAGTCTACATTCCTGTCTATAGTAGTCAGTCATTTGACCTTCTTATTATTATAATTATTATTTTTATTCCAGCAACTTCTACACGATGTGTAGTTATTTGTATAACTGCTGCCTCTCTAGCTGATGTCATGTTGTTTATAAAGTTAACTGTAAAAAAATAAAGAATGAAGTTGAGAAAGAATGTGCAGTGTCTTCTCCACAGACACTGACAGACATCATAAGTAATAGTAATGCTGGAGAAGTTCTGATCATACACTACTGTGACCTGGAAACCAGGGTCACATGACCTGTGTGGTGGTCACATGATAAGACGTTGCTGGAGGTGGTAATACTGGAGAAGTTCTGCTCCTCCATACACTACTTGTACCTGGATTCCAGGGTCACATGACCTGTGTGGTGGTCACATGATAAGATGCTGCAGGAGGTAGTAATACTGGAGAAGTTCTGCTCCTCCATACACTACTGTTATCTGGATACCAGGGTCACATGACCTGTGTGGTGGTCACATGATAGGACGCTGCTGGAGGTAGTAATACTGGAGAAGTTCTGCTCCTCCATACCCTACTGTTACCTGGCAACCAGGGTCACATGACCTCTGTGGTGGTCACGTGATAAGACGCTGCTGGAGGTGGTAATACTGGAGAAGTTCTGCTCCCTCATAAACTACTGTTACCTGATAACCAGGGTCACATGATCTGCATGGTGGTCACATGGCAAGATGCTGCTGGAGGTAGTAATACTGGAGAAGTTTTGCTCCTCCATACACTACTGCTACCTGGATACCAAGGTCACATGTCCTGTGTGGTGGTCACATGATAAGATGCTGCTGGAGGTAGTAATACTGGAGACGTTCTGCTCCTCCAAACACTACTGTTACCTGGATACCAGGGGTCACATGACCTGTGTGGTGGTCACATAAGACGCGACAGTAGGTAGTAATACTGGAGAAGTTCTGCTGCTCTATACATTACTGTTACCTGGATACCTGGGTCACATGACCTGTGTGGTGGTCACATGACTGTTCTGTTCATACAGTTACTCCATTACTATGGACAAGAACGTGGACTGTACCATTTTTATTTCTAGATAGGGGCTTACTGCATTGGTATAAGCGAGGTAAAAGAGCAGTGTGTGATCCCCTACTATACACATAATAAGTAAATACATTATAAAGACATTATGAAGTGGACAACTCCTTTAAGATTTAGGAGGGAAGAAACAACACATAAGAACAACGGGGCACAATCTGAAATTAGCTAGGAGGAAAGATCAGCAGTGAAGTCAGAAAATCTTACTTTACTTAAAGAGTAGAAGATGCTTAGTAGTGTTAAGCGATTATTATCGACAAAGTTGAAATCGTCACGGTATTTACATTGATCAGATTTTTTAGATCACGCGATAATTTAGGTTAAAATCTGTGCATAATCTATTAATATCGCGCCATTTTCGGCGCTTCCTGTCATTTTGGCGGCCAGCAAATCAGCTTACAGAATAGAGCAGGGTGAGCTGTGTGTGCGACGTCATGACTGGGATGTGTATGGTTGCGATTGGCTGGAAAAATCACATGACCGCGTTTTACATAGAACAGCCCTTCCTGTTCATGATCAGTGTGTGTCAGTATCTCAAAGGAGTAGGACGTGCGCTCTGCCTCTGTGCAAACAGCTCAGCGAAATTATTCTATTTGTTCACAGAGACAGCTCTACTTTTAGCTGTGATCCTTAGAACTTAGTTAGATCAGAGATTTGCAGATTTTAGGTAGTTAGGCAGAGATTTTTGAAGGAGCATCTACGGCTGTAAAGTCATGGGGAGGAGCGGGGAGGGGGGCCCGCGGGCGAACACAGACAAGCTCTTTAAAGAATACTGGATATTGTGCACCCAGACTTAGTGTAGACATTGCATTGCAATAGCTTTATTATTAACAGTTTTCTGTTGAAATATTACTTGGATATTGGGCAGCCTGAACTTATATTAGGATACAGATCTTTTCTAGTAACTGCAGGTCTATTTGTTAGGTGCAAAACTCCACTTTTATTATCAGTATACATTTCAGATAGGCGTTCTTTTTCACTTTTGCCTAGTCCAGCTTTGTTGATAGAGCCACCTTGCAGTTAAATTTGAATCCAGCAATTTTGTAGTCACCACAGGTTGATAGGTGCTAAAAATACCTTTATTATTCGTATCCATTTCAGATACGTTTTTTTTTTTTTTTTTTTTTTTTTTTTTTTTTTTTTTCACTTTGGCGCAGGCCAGCTTTGTTGATAGAGCCACCTTGCAGTTAAATTTGAATCCAGCAATTTTGTAGTCACCACAGGTGTATTGATAGGTGCCAAAAATACCTTTTATTATCCGTATGCATTTCAGATACGTGTTTTTTTCACCTTGGCACAGGCCAGCTTTGTTGATAGAGCCACCTTGCAGTTAAATTTGAATCCAGCCATTTTGTAGTCACCACAGGTGTATTGATAGGTGCAGAAAATTTCTTTCATTATCCTCATACATTTCAGATACATGTTTTTTCACTTTGGCACAGGCCAGCTATGTTGATAGAGCCACCTTGCAGTTAAATTTTGAATCCAGCAATTTTGTAGTCACCACAGGTGAATTGATAGGTGCCAAAAATACCTTTTATTATCCGTATACATTTCAGATACGTGTTTTTTCACTTTTGCCCAGTCCAGCTTTGTTGATAAAGCCACCTTGCAGTTAAATTTGAATCTAGCAATTTTTTTAGTTCACCACAGATGTATTGATAGGTGCCAAAAATACCTTTTATTATCTGTATACATTTCAGATACTGTTTTTTTTCACTTTGGCGCAGCCACCTTTTTTGATAGAGCCACCTTGCAGTTAAATTTGAATCCAGCAATTTTGTAGTCACCACAGGTGAATTTTGATAGGTGCCAAAAATCCCTTTTTAATTATTCCAATACATGTCAGATACGTGTTTTTTCACTTTTGCCCAGTCTAGCTTTGTTGATAGAGGTACCTTGCAGTTAAATTTGAATCCAGCAATTTTGTAGTCACCACAGGTGTATTGATAGGTGCCAAAAATACCATTTATTATCCGTAAACATTTAAGAGACGTGTTTTTTTTTTATGTTGGCACAGGCCAGCTTTGTTGATAGAGCCACCTTGTTGTTAAATTTGAATCCAGCAATTTTGTAGTCACCTCAGGTGTATTGATAGATGCCAAAAAAAACCTTTTAAATTATCTGTTTTCATTTCAGATACGTGTTTTTTTCACTTTGGCGCAGGCCAGCTTGTTGATAGAGCCACCTTGCAGTTAAATTTGAATCCACCAATTTTGTACCCACCACAGGTGAATTGATAGGTGCCAAAAATACCTTTTATTATCCGTATACATTCAGATACGTGTTTTTTTTTACTTTTGCCCAGTCCACTTTGTTTGATAGAGGTCCCTTTTGCATTTAAATTTGAATCCAGAAATTTTGTAGTCACCACAGGTGTATTGATAGGTGCCAAAAATACCGTTTATTATCCGTATACATTTCAGATACGTGTTTTTTTCATTTTGGCGCAGGCCAGCTTTGTTGATAGAGCCACCTTGCAGTTAAATTTGAATCCAGCAATTTTGTAGTCACCACAGGTGTATTGATAGGTGCCAAAAATACCTTTTATTATCCGTATACATTTCTATACGTTTTTTTTTCAGTTTGGCACAGGCCAGCTTGTTGATAGAGCCACCTTGCATTTAAAATTTTTGAATCCAGAAATTTTTGTAGTCACCACAGGTGTATTGATAGGTCCCAAAAAACCTTTTTATTATCGTATGCATTTCAGATACGTGTTTTTTTCAGCTTGGCACAGGCCATCTTTGTTGATAGAGCCACCTTGCAGTTAAATTTGAATCCAGCAATTTTGTAGTTACCTCAGGTGAATTGATAGGTGCCAAAAATAGCTTTTATTATCCGTATACATTTCAGATACTTTTTTTTTTTTTTTGCCCAGTCCAGCTTTGTTGATAGAGGTACCTTGCAGTTAAATTTGAATCCAGCAATTTTTTAGTCTCCACTGGTGTATTGATTGGTCCCAAAAAATACCTTTTATTATTCGTATACAGTTAAGATACGTGTTTTTTTAATTTTGGCGCAGGCCAGCTTTGTTGATAGAGCCACCTTGCAGTTAAATTTGAATCCAGCAATTTTGTATCACACAGGTTAAATAGGTTTCCAAAAATCCCTTTTTATTTTTCGTATCCATTTCAGATAGGTGTTTTTTTTCACTTTGGCCAGGCCAGCTTTGTTGATAGAGCCACCTTGCAGTTAAATTTGAATCCAGCAATTTTGTAGCCCACCCAGGTGAATTATAGGTGCCAAAAATACCTTTTATTATCGTATACATTTCAGATACGTGTTTTTTTTCATTTTTGGCACAGGCCAGCTTTGTTGATAGAGCCACCTTGCAGTTAAATTTGAATCCAGATATTTTGTAGTCACACAGGTGTATTGATAGGTGCCAAAAATACCTTTTATTATCAGTATACATTTCAGATATGTTTTTTTTTTTCACTTTGGCACAGGCCAGCTTTGTTGATAGAGCCACCTTGCAGTTAAATTTGAATCCAGCAATTTTTTTTTTAGTTATAGTGTTTTTTGGAAAAGGGCCAAAAATCCCCTTTTAATTTATTTTTTATTACATTTCAGAAGTGGACATGGAGGTAGAGGTACGGAGAGAAGGTGCTCCTTCCAGTGCTGGAGACAACACGCAAGCCAGCAGATTGTCGTTGCAGGACCAAACAGGCCTGTCATCGCTGGGTCAGGCCCTGTGAATCTTTAGTAACGAACAACGTCGGCAATCTGTTTTCAGTGGTTAATGCAACCTGCATCCAGCAGTCCCTTTCCTCCTCTCCTCCCAGTCACGGCCACAAATGTCGTCATCAGCATCATCAGCAACCGTCCAACATGAAGCGAAGGGAGCCCAAATGTCAACTCGTGTACCCCCCACTGTGGATAATCCATTTCTGAAGACCTCTTTGATGACAAAATGCGGTTGGGGTCAGAAGGCATTTAAAAAATCAAGAGGCCAAGAGGATGATTTTCTCTGCTCTGACGCCCAGTTACTGATGCATCAGAGGAGGAGAAGGAAGCCGGGCAATCGGCAAAAAACCTGGGGGGTTGGCAACGCCTTGCAGTCCCTCTTGCTTGTAGCCCGCAGCTCCTGGATGCAGAATGTCAGGACGAGAAACTCACCTGTGTTGATAATGATGATGATGACGACATTGCGGATCCAACGTGGTCTTTTCAGCAGAATTTGCTTGCGAGCGCTTCAACACTGGACGAGGAGGAAGACGATGGGGTAGTGTCAGTACGGGTCCCGCCTCAAAAAGGGAGAGGGCGGTCGCAGAAGTCCACTGATATGATTCCGCCAGCCACGGTCCTTGCTTATCGCCGTCAAAAAGGTCCAGGACCTCTCAAGCCTGGGCCTTTTTTGAGCAAGCCTCTGATTCACCCAGCGATGTCATGCCGCCTTTGCCGTAAACGCATAAGTAGAGGCAAGAATCTTAGGTGTTTAACCACCACCAACATGTCTAGTCACATGCAGCGAATGCATGAGTTGAAATGGAGGCAACACTTGGCCAAAAAAGGCCAGACCGACGGCAGGCTTCCAACCACTGTGACACCCTCTGTTCCTCCTCCCTCCTCCTCCTCCGCCACCACCAAGCGTTCCTCAGCTGCCCATGTCTCTCAGAGTCAAAGATCAGGGATCAGCCTTCGCTTCAGCCTCCACCCTTTGCCCGAGTACCACCAGCACCACCAGAGACCCATCCTAAACCCCCTTCTCCTCCTGCCAGTTGACGACCTGCACGCCGTAAAAGTGGCCATCTAGCAGCCAGCCTTCTGTCCCTTTCCCGATTTGGGAGCAGAAGAAACACTTTAACCCAAACCATCCCAAAGCCAAAAGCCTGAATGTCGGCATTGCCAGGCTTTTGGCCTTGGAAATTTTTGCCTTTCCGTCTGGTGGACACAGATGGGTTCCGCCACGTCATGGCCCTTTCCTGCCCCCAAACCAGATGCCGAGCAGGCATTTCTTTGCCAGAAAAGCCGTCCCTGCCCTGGCCAGCCACGTGTCATCTAAAATTTCAAGCGCGTGGTCCCGCATCTGTGTCCGGAAAAGTCCATCTGACCACCGACACATGGACTAGTAAGCACGGTCAAGGCCGCTATATCTCTGTGACAGCTCACTGGGTGAGCTGTGTGGATGTCTCTGGGGGTGACGGTGGCTCTCAGGCTCGGCGCACGCTCTTCAAAACCGCAGGGATGGTGCAGGGCTCTTTCCCCCAAGGTCCTCTGGTGGCATCACGTGCCCAGAGAAACCAGGCTGTGTTGAAATTAATCTGTCTTGGAGACCGTCCACACACAGGTCAGGAGCTGTGGACGGCTCTCCGCAACGAGACCGAGCGCTGGCTGGGTGACAAGAACCTTGTGCCAGGCAAGGTGGTGTGCGATAACGGGCGAAATCTGCTGGCCGCCCTGAAGATCGGTAGGCTGGAGCACATCCCTTGCCTGGCACATGTCATGAACCTTGTCGTCCAGAAATTTCTAAAGCGCTACCCGGGTCTGGACTGCCTGCTGAGGAAGGCTCGAGGTCTGAGTTCGCACTTCCGCCGTTCGCACCCTGCTTCGTCCCGCCTGGCTGCGTTGCAGCGTCAGCTCGGCCTTCCCGTCAACCGTCTCATTGTTGACGTGGCAACATGCTGGAATTCCACCCTCCACATGCTCCAGCGATTGTGGGAGCAGCGCAATGCCATTACGCAGTACGAAGTGACACATGGCCTGACAAGCAGCGGTGCGGACCTCGGGGTGTTGAGCCACCGAGAGTGGACTCCTTTTCCCAGCACTTTTTAATCTGTGGGTCAGACAGGTTTAATGGTCATACTGTGGTACAGAACAGGTATAGTCAATGTCCAGTTCAACTAAAATGGTGGTTGAAAGACTCCTTTTCCCAGCACTTTTTAATCTGTGGGTCAGACAGGTTTAATGGTCATACTGCAGTACAGGACAGATATAGTTAATGTCAATTTCAACTAAAATGGTGGTTCAAAGACTCCTTTTCCCGGCACTTTTTTATGGGGGGGTCAGACAGGTTTCATGGTCATACTGCGGTCCAGGACAGGTATAGTCAATGTCTAGTTCAACTAAAATGGTAGTTCAAAGACTCCTTTTCCCAGCACTTGTTAATCTGTGGGTCAGACAGGTTTAATGGTCATACTGCGGTATAGGACAGATATAGTTAATGTCCAGTTCAACTAAAAGGGTGGTTAAAAGTCTCCTTTTTCTGGCACTTTTTAATTTTGCCGTCAGACAGGTTTAATGGTCATACTGCGGTCCAGGACAGGTATAGTCAATGTCCAGTTCAACGAAAATAGTGGTTCAAAGCCTCCTTTTCCCAGCACTTTTTAATCTGTGGATCAGACAGGTTTAATGGTCATACTGTTGTACAGAAAAGGTATAGTCCATGTCCAGTTCAACTAAAATTGTGGTTCAAAGACTCCTTTTACCAGGACTTTTTAATCTGTGGGTCAGACAGGTTTAATGGTCATACTGCGGTACAGGACAGATATAGTTAATGTCCAGTTCAACTAAAATGGTGGTTGAAAGACTCCTTTTTCCTGCACTTTTTAATCTGGGGTCATGCAGGTTTGGGGCTCATGCTCCATTCCAGGACAGGAATATTCAATGTCCAGTTCAAGTATCTCTCTCATGTATCTCTTGTTGTTTGAGTTTTTACATTGTATTCTTGAGACAACTCATTTAACAATAGCAAAAGGCAAAGGAAAATTGTCAATAAAAGATTGGCTGAAAGTTATTACTACCAATGCTCCCATTAAAATGCTTGTCAAAATTGCATATTATTTCAGTCTAGTTTTGGAGAAAAACAACAGTCACACACATCTGGTCTAAATAACATCAACCCCTTTATATCCTTATTAATAATGATCTTTATATAGCTCCAACGTATTCTATAGTATTCAGACTCGTACTGTGCCACAGGAGGAACAGGGTAAACTCCCGGTGGGCGCCTAAGCATGGCAGACCTGCAGTTCCTTTTAAATTGCTTAATAAAGAGAGGCAGAAAAGCAGAGTGAAAGAGGCAAAAATTAGGAGGCAGAATATAAGAGATATGTACAGTCATAGGTTTAGGATGGATCCCCATACTCAACTCCACAGGTGGGTCATTTTGCACCCCAGTCTGACACTGTCTATAGCACTTTATAATACAAAGAGTACTCTGTACAATACAGAGGCTTCACATACAGATGAGATCAAATGGTATAAAGTAACACATTCATCAACAATGTAAATAACAGGAGTGAGAGAGCTGTTCCCAAGAGTTTACAATCTATGAGGAGATATAGGTGATACAAAAGTGAAAAAGTGCTTGACTTGTACAGTGGTCCACCCATCATTTATAAATTCAAGGTAGGAAACATGATGGTGGCGATACGTACTGCGTAGAGTGTGGAGGATGTGTTAAATGGTGAGATAGGTTAACGGAAGGGAAACTGATTAGTAAACATGGTCGGCTGTCTAAAAAGATGTGTCGATAAAGCAGAAAATTTGACTCATCAACCCTTTGCCAGTCAACGGAGGTCTAATTTCAAATACTGTCTGGAAAATATCAATCTTTTCTACTAATGAAACTTCATTATCAGAGGTGCAGTGACCATTCTTCTGCTTTGAAGCACCATACCTGGTAGGGTTCACTGAACTGTTGTTTTAGACACACATCTGGGTCATTTTGGTGTTGAGCTACCTCTCTGTAGCATGTCGGTCTACCTTGCATACCTTTGTAGCCAATGTTCATCTCTCACATTAATGGCTCCATTTATCCACTCATGATACACTTTCACCACAGCAACACACCTGCTCACAAACTGGACAGCTTCAGAGATGCTTCCACCTTTGGCCCAAAAGTCAATAATCATCCCTTTTTGCAACTTTGATAAATCACCTGTTTTACCCATGACAGCAAAAAGGAATATGTTAGCAGAAAGCCTATCACACAGCTTATATATCCACCAAGCCGGCGCCCCACACATGACTTCCTTCGTGAACTACACACTACTTATGTCGAAAGAAGGAAGTGGTCATAATAATTTGATTGTGTAATAATACTACACACATAGACAACATTGTTGGTATCCTTCCATTAGAAAAAGAAAGACCCACAATGGTCACTTTAAAGTAACTTTAAACTGTAAAAAGTAAGAATAAATTTAATGAAAATGAATTCATGAAAATCAGACTTGGCTTTTGAATTGTGTTTCAACTGAAAAAAAAAAGATTAATATTTTGTTGCACAACCTTTTGAGGCACTTACTGCAAGCAAATCATTTCTGTAAGGCTAGATCTACACAGCATTGGACAAAAAAGTCACAGAAAACCAAATTCTAAAGCTGTTCATAAAACCGAGTTTTTGGCCAGTGCATGTCAAAAACAACTCAAAACCGACCATTTGCATCTTTTTGGTGCGTTTTGTGCATGTTTTTTGGTGTGGTTTTTTTTGCAGAAATGCACTGAATGAATTGCTGTGGATTTCTACAAAAAAGTGCCAAAAAACACACCACATAGACTTCAATATTAAATTTTCTGTCCTACTCTGTTTCAAAAAACAACTGGAAGCAGAGACGGCAGAAAAAAAAAAACTTTCTTTTGAGACTACAGAATGCTTTTACTATTAAAGTCTATGGGATCTGTTTTCAGACATTTTTCCAGTAGTTTTAGAAAACGAAAAACGCTGAAAAAAACAACTGAGAATGTGTGCAGTGGAGATATAGCCTTACTCTCAATGAGACTTCTGTACCTGTCCAGAGGTATTTTGGGCCACTCCTCGTGCACACATTGCTCCGACTGTCTCAGATGTGAAGGTGCCTTTTCCAGACTGCAGATTTCCTTATATACTGCAAGATTCAAGACACCCTGTGGCAGATACAACAAAGTGGCCACAAAACGTAACTGAGTCTCCTCCATGTTTCACAGTAGGTACAATGTTCTTTTCTTTGCATGCTTCATTTCTTTGTCTCTTAACAGAGAGCTGATGTGACTTGCCAAAAAGCTCCAATTTTGTCGCATCTGTCCGAAGGAGAGTCTCCCAGAAGCTTTGTGACTTGACAATATGCATTTTGGCAAAGTTTTGCTTTTTTTATTTGCTTTCAACAGCAGTTTTCTTCTTCCATTGAGCCCACATCAGCAAAAGCAGCGACAGCTGGTGTGATCTGACACTGATGAACTTGACATTCACCTCTTATCTCTTTGGAAGGTGTTCTGGACTTTTTGGTTACCATTCATAAAATCTATCACTTTAATTTGTCATCAGTTTTGCTCTTGCAGTCACATCCAGACAGGTTAGCCATAGTCCCACTGACCTTAAACTTCTAAATAATATGTGCAACAGTAGTAACAGGAACATCAAGCTGTTGGGAGATGGTCTTGTAGCTTTTAGCTTTAACATATATGTCGATAACTTTCTTTCTAATCTCCTGAGACGACTCCTCGCTTTAGATTCCTTTGGTCCATAATCAGTGTGGTACACACCATGATATCAAACAGCACAGTGACTACTCTTCATCTTTTAAACAAGCAGACTGATTGATTACACTTTTGAAAACACCTGTGATGCTTATTACAGATCACACCTTAGTTGAACATCTCCCTATGGTCAAATGATTTTCAATCTTTTTTAGGAGTAGCATCATTTTTGTACAGGCCAGTTTTGTTAGTTTTTTCTTTTTAGTTTTTCAGTTGATCCACAATTCTAATGTGATGTCTGATTTCATTAATTAAAGAGGTGTTCTTGGACCTATTCATGCTCATTGGTCCATCAGGGTATGAGTAAAAACAGAAGATAAAACTTATAATTACCTCACAGATGGTATCTTTCACTCCCGGCAGCTGATCCGTTTATTCCAATGTTCATCATTCACGTGTCAGCTGCAGCCAATCACAGGCCAGATAGGTCATGTACAGGTTATGTTGTGGCCTTTTATTGGCTGCAACTTTCACTAGAACGATGAATATTCCGTACTTCAGCTGGGAGTAACAGACCGGCAGCCGGGAGTGAATGGGAGCGTCCGGAAGGTAAGTATAAGGTTTGCCTTCTATTTTTCCCGATGGACCAATGAACATAAATAGGTTCCAGAACACCCCTTTAATTTTCAGCAAATTTAAATTTATTATAACTTTTGACAGTTTCAAGTTATTTTAGTGACCGTTGTGCGTCTTCCTCTCTTTAATGGAAGAGTACCAACAATTTTTTTCGACATGTGTATATCTTGAAATGACAACCATTCAATAAGTTGAACACAGATCTTCTCCTGCCCAATATTTATTTAATCATGACCTTTGTAGGCTATAAGGTGACCATGCTTGACTAGTTTTACTTTACTTATATAATCGCTTTGCTTGCTCTCTCGATCCTGTGTTATTTCTAATATACTTCACCATATAAAGTGAATATTATGACAAAAAAAATGACTTCCAGAGCAAACTTCTATCACCTTCACATTCACAGCCTGCACATATTCAATGAAAACTTCAAAGTTGTTGACAGAAAGGTCTAGGAAGTGTCCTGATGCGCTTCGCTGCTTTCTATCACTTCATCTGCTCCTCGTTTGTTTGCTGGCATATTCATCTGTGCTTGATTCTACTCCCATTAAACGGACTTTTATAGTGGAACTAACTTTGGCATATGTTCCTTCCTATTGCGGGACATGGGAGCTAGAACTGTCTGAGTGTTGCTGTGTAAGACCAGTATAAACTATAGCATTCCATCCTGTGTGGTTTTCAAGATAATAATGTTCCACTATGGCTTCTTCTATCTCTGTCAAATCAACACATACTGCATTCACACCTCCTATAAACATGAGGGCTGAGCTTGAATCTTCTGATTAGATTTGATTGTCCTGATGTCCCCCATATGACCTTTCGGAGGAGACCACTCGTTCATTGAACACAACCCACTTAGTTAAACATTGGTTTCTATGGCGACATCTGTTGGAAATGTTCAAACAGACAGTCATGGAGATTCAATGTTAGAATTGTTAACCTTTCGGGTAACATTATTACACTAGGTAAGAGTCACTTTATGGCACTTGTGACTATTATAGTGTGATTATGAATGTGTGCACAGTGACTAGTTAATAGGCATCTCATTGTCAATTGCATTTGTTATACAATTAGTTACCCACCTAGAAACCATTCACAAATACTTCTAGACCAAGATTGGGAAATTAGGAAGGAATAACAGGTAAGACACCAGTCTGGTAGCAGATGTGAACAATGGATAGTCCAGGAGGTTATTATACTATACTATATATTTAGAATATAAAACAACACAGTCAGTGTCAGATTGCGATGTCTGGCCCATCAGTGGAGTTGATTTTTCAGCCCACCCTTGGAGCTGATTCTCAGGGCCCACCAGTGAAATTGGTTAATTGGGCCCACCAATGGAGTTAATTCTGGTGGGCCACCAGTTTAGTTGGTTTTTGAGGTCCACCAGTAAGGTTGATTATTTGTCCACAAGTGAAATTGTTTATTCGGGCCCACCAGTGGAGTTGATTCTTGTGACCCACCCATGGAGTTGACTTTTTGGACACATCATTGGAGTAGATTTTTGGGGACCACCAGTGGAGTTGATTCTTGGGGACCACCAGTGGAGTTGATTCTTAGGGCCCACCAGTGGAGTTTATTCTTGGGACTCACCAGTGAAGTTGATTCTTGTGACCCACCAGTGGAGTTGATTATTTGGGCCTCCAATAGCGTTGATTCTTTGGGCCCACCATTGAAGTTGATTCTTTGGCTCCACCAGTGGAGTTGATTCTTGGGATCCACCAATGAAGTTGATTCCTGGGACCCACTAGTGGAATTGATTCTTGGGGCCCACACAATATCTCCTTTATATGACTTTACATGAATCTTGCGCTCTGCGTCACTTTCTCTGCCTCTCTCTCTGAAAAGAACCCCCAGGCTTGCCAGGCTCAGGGGCTCACCAAGGATTTACCCTGTTCCTTTTTGGGTCAGTCCGAGCCTGAATATAGTATTACAGTGCAATATTTTATATCTAATTTCCATTGGCTTATTTTTTTATTCTTTTATTGGTAAAGTGGCAAAAGGTGATGTTTTGAACTTTTAATATTTTTCACTATTGTTCAAAAGTTTAAAACTTTTTTTAAAATTTTCCTGGCACATATGTCAAATGTATCCACGTTGCCCTGTATATCTAATGAAGGCCAAAATAGTCTCCTTTGGGCCTTTATTGGTATATGTTGGTTTACGTTTTGTCTGCTGCATAAAATAATGTCGTAGACTAAACTATTTTATGCAAAAGAATTTAATAAAAAAGTATACTGCACATTTTATGTTTTTGGGGAGTCAATGGGTGATGCCTATAGAGTGGCATTCACATCTGAGCTTATATTAGAAGTATACGTTGGGCAATATTGTTGACATGTCTATTACGTCTGTTAAGTCATGTAAACACATCCATATTAAAATGTAGGTATGAGCTAGACATATTTGGAGTATTTGTTGCAGGAATTCTACGACTGACAATTAGTTCTACTCTTCCCATTGAAGTTGTTTCATTGGCAAGCATATACATTTCTGCAAACCTCATTCAGGAAGATGGCGCAGAAATGTATGCAACAATCTGCCACATGTAAAGTACAGTTAGTTATATACCTCATGATGTCTCTAGGATCCGACAGATCTATCTATCCTTGTAACTGGATATTATCTGAGTGTCTAGAAAATAATTTAATAGAAATTCCATGTGCAAATTATGAAAAAAATAATGATAAAAATAGTAAAATAAAAAAAGTAAAAAATCTTGATATAATGTTAGACCACAATGTGAATCCAGAAAATAATATTTATTTTTCAAAATATAGCAACATCTATACAGAAGGAAAGAAATAGAGAAATCCAGAACTTTTCCTTTTATTAGCTACTTTGTGCCAAATAACCAACTCTATATATGGCTCTTGGCCTTTTCCCTAGATGTGACATTATTTCTAAGTCCTTTGTTCTTTAATTTTCCAAAAGGAGATTACTTAATTTCTTCTGCTTTTCTACAATTTCGCTCCAGGATAAGTTCCTCTTGGCAATTGGAAATGGAAACAGCATTCATTTTTATAATTAAAGTTTTAGCCACCCCCTTGCAACAAAAATACTTTCAGATCACGTAATTGAACATGCTTGCTGCCACAAATATTTTGGCACTGGGACGCAGCATGTTAACTACCATCCAGCACTCGGGTTTATCTTTTTTTTTTAGAAAAGTTGACAAGCAATTTATTGAAAGCATTTTAATTGAATAATAAAATCGGAAGAGAAAAAGTAAACTCTGCTCTGGAGAAAATTAGTGGCATAAAAAAATTATATGAATTATTTGTACAGTGTGTACTGTGATTAGTGTTGCGCTTGGTGTTTTAGGCAGGTTTTTATTGCTTTGTTTGCTTTGGGTTGTGGGAGTGTATGGTTTGAGGTTTTGCTTTTCTTTTTCTTTTTTATTTTATGTGTATACCAATTATATTTAATACAACAGAACAAAACAAAGAAATATATCATTTAGCATTTCTCATGAAGCAGAGAAAGTTTATTTATCATAGTTAATGTGCTGTTATATCCGAATACTCATATGTATACTTGTCTCAGTTCCAGACATCTCATATAGGTCTGTCTATCTATCTATCTATCTATCTGTCTATCTATCTATCTATCTATCTATCTATCTATCTATCTATCTATCTGTCTGTCTGTCTGTCTGTCTGTCTGTCTGTCTGTCTGTCTGTCTGTCTGTCTGTCTGTCTGTCATCAAAAGCCTCAGGTTTATAGGCTTAAAAGAGCTAGAAAGTCCAATGATTGCAGCAGGGCCGGGACAAGGCATTTTGGTGCCCTAGGCAAGTACAGCCAATGGCGCCCCCCCCCCCCCCCTCACTCCCCAAAAAATCGCCCCCCACACTAATTCCTCTCACGCCTGCACCAGGTCCTGTCACTTATTTTCTGCATATTCCACATAGCTCCTGTCCATCTCCTCAGCAGTCACTGCACAATGACAAATTAGCTTTTTCAAAATTTCTCCCCTCCGTATGACAGTGAAATACCTTATAGATAACAATCACCTAATAATCCACCAATGCATGGAGCAAATCTACCAGACAAGTGACTGTTACTAAAAACACTCCTACAAAACCAAGACCCAAAACTATTACTACTTAAGGATCAAATAATCCTGCCAGACCCTGACCAAACGCAACCACCACATGTGACAATCAGCTGTACACAGCCTCTGATTACATATACCACCGCCATACAGTGACCAGATAGTGGTAGATAATAGCTGTATGTAGACGCTCTGCAGAAATATAAGTGATTACACTGCAGTTACATTTAGTGACTCACCGGAGACATAATTTCTGATCAGCTTCGTTCACTTTCCCTTTTCTTCTCCATCCGGTTCACACCTTCTCGCTGATTGCTCCCGGCCACGACTCGTCCCTGCAGATTTGGACACAAATATCTTAGAATCCTCACATTTCCAGCAACTCCTTACTTATAGGTATATAAGTCCCCTCAGTTAGACAGGTATATAAGCCCCATCAGTTAGACAGGTACATAAGTCCCCTCAGTTAGACAGGTACATAAGTTCCCTCAGTTAGACAGGTATATATGTCCCCTCAGTTAGACAGGTATATAGATATGCCCTCTCAGTCAGGCAGGTATATGTATATTGTCCCCTTAGACAGGTAGGTATATAAATATAGGGGCACTCAGGCAGGTATATAGATATATGGTCACTCTCAGGCAGGTATATAGATATAAGGTCACTCTCGGGCAGGTATATAGACATAGGGTAACTCTCAGGCAGGTATATAGATATAGGGTCACTCAGGCAGGTATATAGATACAGGGACACTCAGGCAGGTTATACAGCTATAGGGACTCAGGCAGGTATATAGCGGCACACAGGCAGGTATATAACAAGGGGCCACAGGCAGGTATATGGGGGCTCAGGCAGGCGTATAGGGGCTCAGGTAGGCATATAGGGGCTCAGGCAGGCGTATGGGGCCACAGGCAGGCATATAGGGGCCACTGGCAGGCATATGGGAGCACCAGCAGGCATATAGGGGCCACAGGCAGGCGTATGGGGCCACAGGCAGGCATATAGGGGCCACAGGCAGGCGTATAGGGGCCACAGGCAGGCATATAGGGGCTCGGGCAGGCGTATGGGGCCAAAGGCATATGGGGGCCACAGGTAGGCGTATGGGGGCACCAGAAGGTATATAGGGGCCACAGACAGTATATAGGGGCCACAGGCAGTATATAGGGGGCACAGGCAGGCATTATAGGGGCCACAGGCAGGCATTATAGGGGCCACAGGCAGTATATAGGGGCCACAGGCAGGCATTATAGGGGCCACAGGCAGGCATTATAGGGGGCACACAGGCAGGCATTATAGGGGCCACAGGCAGTATATAAGGGCCACAGGCAGGCATTATAGGGGCCACAGGCAGGCATTATAGGGGCCACAGGCAGTATATAGGGGGCACAGGCAGGCATTATAGGGGCCACAGGCAGGCATTATAGGGGGCCACAGGCAGTATATAGGGTCAAAGGCAGGCATTATAGGGGCCACAGGCAGGCATTATAGGGGCCACAGGCAGGCATCATAGGGGCCCAGGCAATATACATGGGCCACAGGCAGGCATTATAGGGGCCACAGGCTGGCATTATAGGGGCCACAGACAGACATTATAGGGGGCACAGGCAGGCATTATAGGGGCCACAGGCAGTATATAGGGGGCACAGGCAGGCATTATAGGGGCCACAGGCAGGCCTTATAGGGGCCACAGGCAGTATATAGGGGGCACACAGGCAGGCACTTAAAAATAACAACATTAATACTCACCTTACCTGCTTCCTGGCCGCGCGCTCCTCTTCTGTCCTCTTTATTAGCAGCCTCGCGCTCCTCTGGCAGCTCTTCGGGCGCACCGCCTATGACAGGCTGTGCGTCTGAGGAGAGGCAGCATCGCGATGACATCACTTCATCGCGACGCTGCCAGCTGAGCAGCACGGGGCCGTGGCGGGTCCTCAGCGCTATGAGGACCCAGCGGCCCCGCTGTGTCGGCCCTGCGGCTTACCGGAGGATCCAGCAATCCTCTGGTGAGCGGGTCCGACACTGTCTGCGGAGCAGGGAGCGCTCTCTCTCTGCTCCACAGAAGCGGTCGAAGAGGCGGCCGGCGCTTCAGGCCCATGGCAGCGGCCTGGAGCCCGACGAGGTTCGGGGCCCTGCCTGCGCCCCTTAGGGATAGGCAGAGGTAGGCGCCCTAGGCAGTCGCTTACCTTGGCCTACCCGTCGTCCCCCCTCTGGATTGCAGCACTATATCAATAGTAAAAAAGCAAAAAAAAATATTTTACAAAAAAGTACAATGTTTTAGTTCTATCACAAAATCTTTATTTTTTCTTTTTCTATCACATATCTATCTAAAATCTATTTATCTAATTTCTATCTATCCCAAAACGTTCTTTCTTTTATATCTATCTAATATTTATTGATCCAATATCTATCCCATATCTATCTATCTATCTATCTATCTATCTATCTATCTATCTATCTATCTATCTATCTATCTATCTATCTCATATCTATCTATCTATCTATCTATCTATCCCCCATCTATCTATCTATCCCCCATCTATCTATCTATCTATCTATATCTATCTATCTATCTATCTATCTATCTATCTATCTATCTATCTATCTATCTCTATCTATTTAGCTACTGAGCTATCCAAATTCAAAATCTGTTATTGCCAGGCCTAACATTTTAACATCGCAAATACAAATGATTTTAAAGACGAGGCTTAAACTGTATTTGTCACTAGTTTTGTATTTTTTGCTAGAGCCACAGTGAGGACTCTGACCAAACAGATTAAGTAGCGATAGGTGGTATGACTGACAAATCAGCCTCTAAATAATGGTGCGTCTAGATAGCAGTGATAAAATACCAGACAGATTCTGTTTTAATATTTTGTCATCTTTTGGATGGTTTGAGGGACGTTTCTGTCCACGGTTTGCAAACTGCCTGAAAATCCGATGAGTAAACCATGCTGTGTGGACGGACCCTAAAGGGCCATCTGAGAAAAAGTAAATAAATGTACCAATTTTACTGCAGACTCTGCTGAAGATTATACCCTATTTAACTCAAAGTAGTAAAATCCAGAATAAATCCACAATACAAGTTTACACTGCGGATCAATTTCTGCACAAAAAATTCTGATACTTAGATGGGATTTATAAAATCACATCCACATTGTTGGTATTGTAATCTGCTGCAGATTTTCCATGTGCAAATCCAAATAGAAAATCGGCATCAAATCTGTTCCAATGTTTATTCATCCTAACTTTTATCCCTACAGGAATTTTTTCTTATTTCTGCCTCCCCTATGCCACCAACCAGAACTTTTCTATACCTCACTATTTGAAATAGAATGTCTTTAATTTAATACATGTTCACATAGCAGTGCACTGTCTTTTTACTTGTCTGATAATGTGGAAAAGGGTAAAATATATATTTTAAACTATGTTGTGATAATAAATATCTTGTTTTCTAAATGAAAAGATGTATCAGCCCCACCTCTGTTGTCACAGTCACACCCATGTGTCTCACCCATACTGTATAGTTGGCAAGTATCCGGATAGGAATGCGGCATTTGCACCTTATTGCCCCAACATCTCCAGGTCCAGGACTTGAGACTAGTGCTGCTCAATTATGGCCCTGATTGATTCGAAGCTGGTTTGAATAAACCTGTGAAAAATTTGGCTTTAGGATGTCCAGAATTAGAATTTGTTCTTTAACCCTATCCCTACCTCTGACCCACTCGCCAATGATAACTATAATCGTAACCCTAATCCAAAGTTTTATCATTCAGCAGGGGTGCAGCTGTCGGGGATGCAGAGCTAGCAGTCGCTACCGGGCCCTGCAGCCTGAGGGGCCCCAAAATTCCTTCAGCCACATAAGGAGATACCAGTATTATAAATAGCAAATAGTAGCTGGGGGAACCATTTTCACTTTTTCATTGGGGCCCATGAACTTTAAGTTACGCATCTGTCTTTCAGCTTTACTCCAGTCCCTTTGTTGACCCCATGTTGTCCTGCTGTGGCGCCACAACCGTCTGATGTCACTTCCATTTGCTCTAGGTAACCCCTATGTTGTGGAAAGTGGAAATGACATTGGTAACAGTGTTGGATATCATGATAGACATAGTGGCCCGGATGTATTAAAGTTGCTACACCAGTTTTTTGGTGTAGGGTACAAGAGAAATAATGTTGTTCATATTATAACACATATTTATAAAAGAGTTGTGCCTAAACGAAAGCTCTGTACGACAAGCCCAACACTTTTGGCTGCGCCGTTCAACAATGGGTATGTCTATCACAGGTCATACCATACGAAACACTTATGTATTTCACAGGCCAAGAAGTGTCGCAGTTATGTGTCGTTAGTAGAGATGGGCGAATTGATTCTAACGAAGTGGAATTCGTTTAGAATTTCAGGAAAACTTCGGTTCGGAACGAAGTCGAACTTTGGGGTAGTTCGGGTGAACGAAGTGTGCTTTTCATTGATAAAATGGCTGCGAGCACATGGCGCTACATGGGGCAAAGCACTCTGGGAGGAAGAAGGGCATAGCCTGCATGACATGTGCAGAGGTGAAGCCAATCAGAGACCGGCGGGATTCTGTGACGTCACCGCACTATATAAGTCCGGGCACGACGCTGGGAGCTCATACCGCTCTCACTGTACTGATCAGGGAAGGTGCTGCCGCGGCTGATAGCTCTTACTGAAGAATTGATTTTTATATAGCGATTTCTGTGGGGTGTCTCAGCTTGTCTCAGAGACTGTTCTCTTAATGTTCTATTTCTAATTTTTTTGGGGTATTGGATCTGAAATCCAGTGTGCGTCCACTGCAGCTGCATATACATTCAATATCCAAGTGGGATCTAAGCCAGTTCCTGTTGTATTCATTTAAAGAAACAGCGTTTTTACAATACAAATACCACTTCATTTTTGGCTGCTCAATTCTATTGCGCAATTTACATCCAGGGGTTAATTAAGCGTTGTTTTGCTGGTGTGCTGACCCCAAGAAACCGTCTTTTTCAATGCCAAAATATATACATTTTCCTGTAGCCTAATTCACAAGCAAAGGTTAATTACAACTGTATCTCTTGTTGTGTGGCGTAGAAAACACGCAATTGTAACACGCTACAAAGCTACTAGTTTGTGTGGCTCAATTCTATTGCACAATTTACATCCAGGGGTTAATTAAGCGTTGTTTTGCTGGTGTGCTGACAAAAATAAACCGTCTTTTTCAACGCCAAAATATATATACATTTTTCCTGTAGCCTAATTCACAAGCAAAGGTTAATTACAACTGTATCTCTTGTTGTGTGGTGTAGAAAACACGCAATTGTAACACGCTACAAAGCTACTAGTTTGTGCGGCTCAATTCTTTGGTGCAATTTACATCCAGGGGTTAATTAAGCGTTGTTTTGCTGGTGTGCTGACAAAAATAAACCGTCTTTTTCAACGGCAAAATATATACATTTTTCCTGTAGCCTAATTCACAAGCAAAGGTTTATTACAACTGTATCTCTTGTTGTGTGGCGAAGAAAACACGCAATTGTAACACGCTACAAAGCTACTAGTTTGTGCGGCTCAATTCTTTGGCGCAATTTACATCCAGGGGTTAATTAAGCGTTGTTTTGCTGGTGTGCATGACACAAATAAACCGTATTTTTTTAACGCCAAAATATATACATTTTTCCTGTAGCCTTATTCACAAGCAAAGTTTAATTACAACTGTTATCTCTTGTTGTTGGCGTAGAAAACACGCAATTGTAACACGCTACAAAGCTACTAGTTTGTGCGGCTCAATTCTTTGGCGCAATTTACATCCAGGGGTTAATTAAGCGTTGTTTTGCTGGTGTGCTGACAAAAATAAACCGTCTTTTTCAACGCCAAAAATATATACATTTTTCCTGTAGCCTAATTCACAAGCAAAGGTTAATTACAACTGTATCTCTTGTTGTGTGGCGTAGAAAACACGCAATTGTAACACGCTACAAAGCTACTAGTTTGTGCGGCTCAATTCTTTTGCGCAATTTACATCCAGGGGTTAATTAAGCGTTGTTTTGCTGGTGTGCTGACAAAAATAAACCGTCTTTTTCAACGCCAAAATATATACATTTTTCCTGTAGCCTAATTCACAAGAAAAAGGTTAATTACAACTGTATCTCTTGTTGTGTGGCGTAGAAAACACGCAATTGTAACACGCTACAAAGCTACTAGTTTGTGCAGCTCAATTCTTTGGCGCAATTTACATCCAGGGGTTAATTAAGCGTTGTTTTGCTGGTGTGCTGACAAAAATAAACCGTCTTTTTCAACGGCAAAATATATACATTTTTCCTGTAGCCTAATTCACAAGCAAAGGTTAATTACAACTGTATCTCTTGTTGTGTGGCGTAGAAAACACGCAATTGTAACACGCTACAAAGCGACTAGTTTGTGCGGCTCAATTCTTTGGCGCAATTTACATCCAGGGGTTAATTAAGCGTTGTTTTGCTGGTGTGCTGACACAAATAAACCGTCTTTTTCAACGCCAAAATATATACATTTTTCCTGGAGCCTAATTCACAAGCAAAGGTTAATTACAACTGTAGCTCTTGTTGTGTGGCGAAGAAAACACGCAATTGTAACACGCTACAAAGCTACTAGTTTGTGCAGCTCAATTCTTTGGCGCAATTTACATCCCGGGGTTAATTAAGCGTTTTTTTGCTGGGGGTGACAAAAATAAACCCTCTTTT
>JAODAL010021425.1:0-67104 GCA_025379985.1 Phyllomedusa bahiana | reverse complement strand
TGAATTTCTATTAACTCAGTCTTCTGCGGGTCATAAATCAGGCACATTCTAGCACAAAAACAACACTTCTGGCTCAGGTAAACTACTTTAAAAGAGTTTACCTGTTCCAGCAGTAATGCGCCTGGATTTGCCGCACTGAAGCTATAAATGTGTAGCTTCGTACTTTTCTAATGGGACACGCACCCAGCATGCTCAAAAATCTTGGACGCATTACAAAGTCCCGTGGGCGCTTTGTAATGCGACTGATATTGGTGCAGATGATTAAAAATATAGCGAACGGGGCTGCGTTAGATCTCGGGCTGAAAAGCCACCAGACTTCTGCCACAGCCCCATTCATTCATGTCCACCCTTATGTTCAGAAGCTTTCCAAGCTCTTACAATGAATGAAAATGCTACAGCATGGACATCTCCTTGGGCCAGTTTCCCATAAGCATATAATTAACCTATTTTGCAACTACAGGTTTAATGACTCAAATAGATTACATTATAGACCCAGGACAAAACACTTGGTGGTATAATAAGTGCAAAAATGCACCCACAATACATGTGAAACTAGCTTTACTTGGATTCTCCTTGGGCCAAGCAATTCTTTGATTAAAGGTCATATGTTGTTCAGTAAAATAAATGCCAGTAAATGTAAGTGACATTCAAAAGGGCAAATTTTTTCTTTTTTCTCTTTTTTTTTTACAGAGATGTAAATACACATGTAATATCAGACTATTTATGCATATTTTTAAATGACCTTCACTTTTTGTTTCAAATTAGTAATTAATTTATGCTTAACACAATAATTTGTTTGAGATTCCTTGCAAATATGGATGTCATGCGCTAAACATTCATTTTAAGTCATTAAAAAAAGAGAATCACAAAGTTCTTCTCAATCAGTGCGGATGTAACCTCAATCAAACCAGGCATTATTTCCCCGAGCTGACTCCTGATTCTCTTAGCTAATTTTATGCAAAATTAGCATCAGTAATTTAATTAATTATAATATGCCTAATTAGTAAATTATTGTTAATGTGGGTAATTTCTAAACAACATGCATATCCGCTAATAGTAGCTATCATCTCTGTATACAAAAACATTGAGTTATTAAGGGAACTTTTTTATGAATGATCTTACATTTCAGTGTTTTTATACTAACTTGAGATCATCTATGGACTGTAATGGACAGAATGGACCTTTGTGAATTCATTGTATAGGTCCAAAGCTGAGAAAAAGGTTTGCTTTTACTCCAGAAACAGCAGAACTCTTGTCCAATGAGTGGTGAATAGGTGCAATATCAGACACAACCTGTGAACAGATATGGCACTGTTAATGGAAAACAAACATGGCCCTTTAAAGTGTATTAACATAGCTTAATTAATTATTTATTTCATCGGGGTCCTCTGCTTCCTGAACTATAGCTGTCATACCTTTTTATACACATATTAACCATATATAAACATAACTAGTCCTTAAATCCACGAGAATGTAGGTTAACAGTATGGGTTTAAGTCATTCTTGCCAATTCTCCTGGATCGTCAAGGAGACTCCTGGAAAAAGAGGAGTCCTCCCCGGCTAGCCAATGTGGGGACAGAATTTGTGTCTACATCTACTGCAGCAGGAGGAGACTTGATGTACAGCTGGGCTCCAACACCAGCGTTTGGGGGGGGGGGAGAGAGGAAAAACGAAAAAAGAAGATAAAAACAGTAAAAAATGTTTAAACAAAAATAAACTTAATAAAAATAACACAAAACCCGTTTCCCAATTAAAATTGTTTCCCAAATTTTGTCCCATGCCCAATGTCCATAATGATCCAATCCATGCAAATATCATATTATTTAATAAAATAGTTGTCAACTCTCCAGGAACAACATACTTCTGGGAGAGAGCCGGCAAGTCTCCCAAATGGTTGCCACCTGCTCTTTAAATTGTAGTGATGCCAGGGTAAAGCATCAGGAGATGGCTGCATGGGCCGCATTGCAGCAAGACAGTGTAGTCTGTCTGCAGATGCTCTTATGTCCTTTCTGTGCCTGAGTTTACTAAGGACTGAGTGCTGCCCCACACCCTCTCTGACTGTAGATGAATACTGAGTAATGTAGTGCCACTCCGTTTTCTTGGATGCTAGATAGGCTAACTAGTGACTAGGAAATCTGAGAATCTCACTGCACCCTCTATTGGACGTAACAAATCCTCAGTTTACTTCTGATTCACTGAATCTTTGAGAAGCAAAAACGAATATTAGTCAAGCCAATATTGCTCATCCACATACGCCGTTTTGGGGTTTTGCCCCTCATCAGTGTAGAGCAGAGCGATACTGGCTTGACTGGGTGGGAGGCAATGAGTGGCTTAGAAAAGAGGAACATCTCTCCTTGAGGAGAGCACCAGTTAAGGTGTGTAGTGTTAGATTGCCTTTTAGCCCACTACTAAGCATCTGCATATCACAAGGCACTATGGGAAAGGAGCTGGAAAGCTTACTGTGCCCTCTATTGGATGTGACAAATCCTCAGTTTACTTCTGATTCACTGAATCTTTGAGAAGCAAAAAGGAATATTAGTCAAGCCAGTAATGCTCATCTACATACAGACATTTTGGGGTTTTGCCCCTAATATTCCTCTTGGGCTAAAAGTGGGCTAAAAGGCATTCAAACAGTACACCCCTTAACTGGTGCTCTCCTCAAGGAGAGATGTTCCTCTTTTCTTAGGAAATCTGAGTGATGCCCCACATCCCCCAATCAGCTTTTCTTCAGAGCCATTACACAGTTTTGGCTTTGTGTATATTGGGTGCACTATGTAAAAAGGTGTGTTGTTTATGCGATTTTTGGAGGTCAGATAGCATAGAATGCCCATACTCAAAGTATCCCTGAAGTACACTTTCAAAATTTGGCAAGTATGGTTTAAATGGTGATGGTGCAACTTACTGTCAAGTGCCCTGGAATCTACTAGGAAGAAGACAGAAGTGGTTTTACTCATACTTGCCAATCTTTAAAACCCAGAATGCAAGTGTTTTAAGCTTGGATAATAGAGCCCCAAAACTGGATGAAAACGCACTATATGACGAAGCTTAGATAAATCCTACCCCTTTTGAATTGTGGTAAACAGAGGTCTCCTGGAATATTTAGAACCATTGGCAAGTATTTGTTTTTTAAAGGTTTATCTATCCCTGTTCTGACGTACATATCAACAGCACTTTCTCTGTTCTCTCGTACACATACATAACACTTTACTCTGTTCTCTCATACGCATACACAGCTCTCTTGTCTGTTCTATTATACACACACGCAGCTCTCTTCTCTGTTCTATGCTCTTACATACACATGCAGCACTTTTCTCTATTCTATGTTCTTACATATACAAACACAGCACCCTTCTCTGTTCTTAAACATGTACAGGACTCTTTGTTCTCTCATACACAACACTCTTCTGTTCTTACATACACAGCACTCTTCTCTGTTCTTTGCACTTACATGCACAGCTCTCTTCTCTGTTGTTCAATACACATATATAGCACTCTTCTCTGTTCTCCAATAGACATACACAGCTCTCTTCTCTGTTTTTACACATGCACAGGACTGTTCTCTGTTCTTACGTACACATACAATGCACTCTTCTATGTTCTTTGTACTTGCGTACACAGCACCCTTCTCTGTTCTTTCATACACACAGCACTCTTCTGTGTTCTTACTTACACATATACAGCACTCTGTTGTCTGTTCTTACATATACATACACAGAACTCTTCTCTGTTCTTAGATATGCACAGGACTCTTCACTGTTCTTACATATACATACACAGCACTCTTCTCTGTTCTTACATATGCACAGGACTCTTCTCTGTTCTCTGTTCTCACATACACATACAATGCAGTCTTCTATGTTCTTTGTACTTGCGTACACAGCACCCTTCTCTGTTCTTACATACACACAGCACTCTTCTGTGTTCTTACTTACACGTATACAGCACTTTGTTCTCTGTTTTTACATACATAAATGTATCACTCTTCTCTTTTGTTACACATACACAGCACTCTTCTCTGTGCTAACATAAACATACAATGCACTCTTCTCTGTTCCCTCACACACATGCACAGCACCCTTCTCTGTTCTTACATTCACACATCACTCTTCCCTTTTTGTTACTTGACTTTACACATACACAGCACTCTTCTCTGTTCTTACACATTCACAGAACTCTTCTGTTTTCCTACATACACATACATAGCACTCTTCTCTGCTCTTTGTACTTACATACACATACACAGCACTCTTCTCTGTTCTCACATACACAGCACTCTTCTCTGTTCTTACATATGGATATACAATATTGACTAATAGACCTGGCAGAGTAACAAAGGTTTAGGTTGAGGGGCACTTAGGGAATAGTGACCATAATATAATAAACTTCCATTTGTCCTTCAATAGAGCTTTTTGTCAAGGAGCCTCAAAAACACTGAATTTGAGGAAGGCTAATTTTATCCTGCTTAGAGAGGTCCTAAAACGTATTGATTGGGACAAGGTGTTTAAAATTAGCAGAACAAAAAGAAATGGGAGATCTTTAAAAAACATCTTAGGCGCCCACTGTAAGAGGTACATACCATATGGTAAAAAAATAATTAGAAACAGGAAAAATCCAATGTGGATCAACAGAGATGTAAAGGAGGCAATAAAAAACAAAAAGAAAGCCTTTCAGCTAAATAAACAGGAGGGCAGTGAAGAGGCACTAAAAAGCTATAAGGAAAAAAATTAAATATGTAAAAAACTGATTAAGGCAGCAGAGCTGGAGACAGAAAAACGTATTGCCATAAAAAGTAAAAGTAACCCCAAAATATTTTTTAACTATATAAATAGTAAAAAGATTCAAAAAGAAAATGTTGGCCCTTTAAAAAGTACTGAGGGAGAGACTATAGAGGGCGATGAGGAAAAAGGAAACCTATTAAACAATTTCTTCTCCACTGTATTTACCAAGGAGAAGGATGAGTTTCCTGTTGATGAGCAAAGGGAGGAGGTAAATTCCAACTTTAATTTTTCTTGTCTAACCCAGGAAGAAGTGCAGCTCCGCCTCAGGAAGCTTAAAATAGACAAATCCCCAGGCCCTGACGGTATACACCCACGTGTCCTAAGGGAGTTAAGTGATGTCATAGATAGGCCCCTATTCTTAATATGTATGGACTGTATAATAACGCGTTATGTCCCAAAGGATTGGCGCATAGCAAATGTGGTGCCAATATTCAGAAAGGGGTCAAAAAGTGATCCAGGAAACTATAGACCAGTAAGTTTAACCTCTGTTGTGGGTAAAATGTTTGAAGGTTTTCTAAGAGATGCTATCCTGAACTATCTCACTGAAAATAAATGTATAACGCCATTCCAGCATGGGTTTATGAAAGATCGTTCCTGTCAAATTAATCTCATCAGCTTCTATGAGGAAGTTAGTTCCAGACTGGATCGGGGTGAGGCACTGGATGTCATATATTTGGATTTTTCTAAAGCATTTCCTTCTGTTCCACATAAAAGGTTGGTAAGTAAAATGAGAATGCTTGGACTGAGGGAAAATGTGTGCAAGTGGGTAAGCAACTGGCTCACTGATAGAAAACAAAGGGTGTAATTAACCGTGCATACTCAGACGGGATCCCTGTTACTAGTGGGGTACCACGGGGCTCAGTAATGGGCCCTATCCTCTTTAAAAATTTCATAAATGATCTTAAAAAGGGGAAATTGCACAGAAAGAATACGAACTTTGCAGATGTAAAATCTCTGTAAAGTAATCCACACAATAAGGATAATGTGTTATTACAAAGGGATCTGGATAGTTGGGGGCCTGGGCAGAGAAGTGGCAGATGAGGTTTAACACTGATAAATGCAAGGTTATGCACATGGGGAGGAAAAATCCATTACATGATTACAGTGGTGGCAAAAGTATTGGCACCCCTGCAATTCTGTCAGATAATGCTCAGTTTCTTCCTGAAAATGATTGCAATCACAAATTCTTTGGTATTATTATCTTCATTTAATTTGTCTTCAATGGAAAACCACAAAAAGAATTGTCATAAAGCCAAATTGGATACAATTCCATACCAAACATAAAAACGGGGGTGTTTGAAAAATCATGTGATGCTTTTCTAATTTGTGTAATTAACAGCACCTGTAACTTACCTGTGGCACCTAACAGGTGTTGGCAATAACTAAATCACCCCTTGCACCAGTTGACATGGCCCTAAAGTTGACTAAACCTCTGTCCTGTGTCCTTGTGTGTACCACATTGAGCATGGAGAAAAGAAAGAAGACCAAAGAACTGTCTGAGGACGTGGGACTCCAAATTGTGAGGAAGCATGAGCAATCTCAAGGCTACAAGTCCATCTCCAAAGACCTGAATGTTCCTGTGTCTACCGTGCGCAGTGTCATCAAGAAGTTTAAAGCCCATGGCTCTGTGGCTAACCTCCCTAGGTGTGGACGTAAAAGAAAAATTGACGAGAGATTTCAACGGATAAAGAACCTCGACTAACATCCAAACAAGTTCAAGCTGCCCTGCAGTCCGAGGGTACAACAGTGTCAACCCGTACTATCGGTCGGCGTCTGAATGAAAAGGGACTGTATGGTAGGATACCCAGGAAGACCCCACTTCTTACCCAGAGACATAAAAAAGCCAGGCTGGGGTTTGCCCAAACTTACTGAGAAAGCCTAAAACATTTTGGAAGAATGTTCTCTGGTCAGATGAGACAAAGTAGAGCTTTTTGGGAAAAAATCAACATAGAGTTTATAGAAAAAAGAGGCATTCAAAGAAAAGAACACAGTCCCAAAAGTCAAACATGATGGAGGTTCCCTGATTTTTGGGGTTGCTTTTCTGCCTCTGGCACTGGACTGCTTGACCGTGTGCATTTGGGATTATGAAGTCGAAGACTACCAACAAATTTTGCAGGATAATGGGGAGGCCCAGTGTGAGAAAGCTGGTCCTCCCCCCAGAGTCCCTGGGTCTTCCAGCAGGGCAATGACCCAAAACACACTTCAGAAACAAAAATAAAATGGTATGAGAGAAAGCACTGGAGAATTCTAGTGGCCAGCAATGAGTCCAGACCTGAATCCCATAGAACACCTGTGGAGAGATCTGAAAATGGCAGTTTTTTAGAAGGCACCCTTCAAATCTCAGGACCTGGAACAGATTGCCAAAGAAGAAAGGGCTAAAATTCCAGCAGAGCATTTTAAGAAACTCATTGAGGCTACCGAACCGTTGTTTTGCAGTTATTTTGGGCTAAAGGTTGTGCTACCAAGATTAGGCTAGGTGCCAATTCTTTTGCCGTCCCATTTTTGAAGTTTTGGGTGAAATGATCAATGATTTTATTTTTGTCTCATTCTGTTTTGTGTTTTTTTACTGCAAGCAAATAAATAATATATTAATACCAAAGAATTTGTGATTGCAATCATTTTCAGGAAAAACTGAGTATTATCTGACAGAATTGCAGGGTGCCAATACTTTGCCACCACTGTATATGTTTTAAAAGGAAAAACACTGGGTAAAAGTGACATGGAGAAGGGCTTGGGAATCCTGGTGACAGTAAACTTAACTGTACAGCCATGTCAAACAGCAGCAGCCAAGGCTAATAGGGCATGGGTTGTATTAAAAGGGGCATAGAGCACATGAAGAAAACATTATTCTCCCATTATACAAATCATTTTTTAGACCACACATGGAATATTGTGTACAGTTTTTGGCACCAGTGCACAGGAAAGACATGGTAGAGCTTGAACAGATACAAAGGCGAGAAACAAAAATAATAAAAGGACTGGGTGGACTGCAATACCCAGAAAGATTAGCAAGGTTAGGGCTATGTAGTTTAGAGAAAAGACGGCTTTGGGGGACATAATAAATATGTTTAAATATATTAAGGGCCAATATAGAGATCTCGCTAAAGATTTATTTATACTCAGTACTCTATCTAGAACAAGAAGGCATCCTCTACATCTTGAGGAAAGAAAGTTTCTACATAAACATAGAAAGGGATTCTTTACTGTTAAAGCGGTGAGACTGTAGAACTCTCTGCCAGAGGAAATTGTCATGGTGGATTCACTCACTAACAGAGTTCAAGCTTGGATGCATTTCTGGAGCGTGATAATATAACAAGTTATAGTGACTAGGATTCTGGAGAAGGGTCCGGATACATTTCTAGATGTAATAATATAACAAGTTCTAGTGACCAGGATTCTGGAGTATGGTCGGGATACATTTCTAGATGTAAATAATATAACAAGTTCTAGTGACCAGGATTCTGGAGAAGGGTCTGGATACATTTCTAGATGTAATATAACAAGTTATAGTGAATAGGATTCTGGAGGGGTGTCATTGATCCAGGCATTTTTCCCGATTGCCATATTGGAGTCAGGAAGTAATTTTTTCCCTAACATGAGGACAATTGGCTTCTACCTCATGGGGGTTTTTGCCTTCCTCTGGATCAAAACTTTAACACTTTAGCAACACTTTAGCAAAATGGGCTGAACTGGATGGACATATGTCTTTTTTCGGCCTGACAAACTATGTAACTATGTAACTATGTAAGATATGACACTTTGACACAATGTAAAGTAGTCAGTGTACAGCTTGTATAACAGTGTAAGTTTAGTGTGCCTTCAAAATAACTCAGCACACAGGCATTGGCAAGAAAAGTGAGTACACCCATAAGTGAAAATGGAAAAATTGTGCCCAATCTGCCATTTTCCCTTCATGTTGTAATGTGACTCTTTAGTGTTACAAGGTCTCAGGTGTAAATGGGGATCAGGTGTGTTAAATTTGGTGTTGTTGCTCTCACACTCTCTCATGCTGGTCACTGGAAGTTCAACATGGCACCTCAAGGAAAAGAACTGTCTGAGGATCTGAAAAACATAATTGTTGCTTTATTGTTAACATAAAGATGGCCTAGTCTATAAGAAAATTGCCAAGACCCTGAAACTGAACTGCTGTACGGTGCCTAAGACCAAGGGCGACATGTATGATCGGGAGTTGCGGCTGTTTTCTGGCGAAAACAGCGCCTCACCGATCCGAATCCCCTGTCGGACACAGTGATGCGGTGTTAGGCGTAACCTTCGCCACTTTCGGATGCACCTAACATGAAGGGGCGTGCAAAGGGCGCGGTGTGGGTGTTCTAGGGCGGGACACACCACATTCGAATACTCCGAGGCATGTATGATCGCGGGTCGGCAAAGTACGGAGCATTGCAGCACTTGCCAGCTCCGGCAGGCAGACCTAGTTGAATGTGGTCTAAATGATCCGGAGGAGGCGAAGCGACGCGAGAACGTAATGGAATGGGGCAAAATGTGCTCTAGGTCGACTGTTACAACAGTACACAGCTCTCAGCTCCATGAGGCATGGAGTATGATTCCAAAAATCGTTTTTATTAGGTGTAAAGCATTATCTGAAAAAGAGCTAAAACCTTCTAAAAACATACATAAATAAAATCACTAGCAACGCATTTGTCGCCGTCACTGGCGCTACATCAGGAATTGCGATATAGAAAATTGCCGGGAAATACAGTAATTCAAATTCTGTAAGCTCTTCTCATTGGTCGGCAGAAACCAGCCAATCAGAATAGGAGCGACATTGACCTATTATAACCTATGGAGAAGTATTGACCAATCAAATAAAAAGGCAGGACAGTTCAAAATACAGTAAAAAAGGCAGAAAAGAACTGATTGGTTGAGACCAGGCGGCAGATATGAATCCACCAATCATATGTAGTGCATCTATTTTGAGTGGAGCAAGAAGGGCGCGAAAGAAGGGCGCCCTAAAAGTTATTACTGTCTATGGGAAATATTCTAGTACTGTGATTGGTTGGGGGGAAGAGGTGCTCGTCCTGCTTAGCCAATCAGCGGGTGAGCTACTTATCTCATAGAGTTCTATGGGAAAAGAAATGCAGAGCGAGCTCTGTTTGTGATTGGCTAAGTTAAAAGAGGCGCGGTTATTTGGGCCAATGGGAGAGCGAGCGACGCTCTTATGGGTTTTCTAATGCAATCTGTAATAAAACTGTACATTGCCGAAATGAAATGATAAGACTACAGAAGTTGTCCCGATGTGTATATAGTATGATCAATATTATGGGGGTAACGAAAAAGAATATTAATTCAATAAAATCATGTTTATTTCTTTATTTTCGTTAGCCAAGGATCAATAGTATGGGTGTAACAAAAATAAAGAAATAAACATGATTTTATTCAATTAATATTTTTTTTCGTTACCCCCCTACTATTGATCATTTTATAAACACATCGGTACAACTTCTGTCGTCTTATCATTTGATTTCGGCAATGTACAGTTTTATTACAGATTGCATTAGAAAACCCATAAGAGCATCGCCCGCTCTCCCATTGGTCCAAATAACCGCGCCTCTTTTAACTTAGCCAATCACAAACAGAGCTCGCTCTGCATTTCTTTTCCCATAGAACTCTATGAGAAAGTAGCTTGCGCTCTGATTGGCCGGGATAGTCAAGCCCCCGCTAGCTCAACCAATCAGCTCTTTTCTGCCTTTTGACTGTATTTTGAACTGTCCCGCCTTTGAATATGATTGGTCAATATTTATCCATAGGTTAGAATGGGTCCCTGTCGCTACTATTCTGATTGGTCAATACTCCTCCATAGGTTAGAATGGGCCACTGTCGCTCCTGTTCTGATTGGCTGTTTTATGCCGACCAATCAGAAGAGCTTAAACAATTTGAATTACTGTATTTCCCGGCAATTCTCTATATTGCAATTCCTTATGTAGCGCCGCTTTCGGCGACAAATGCCTTTTTAGGGATTTAACTGATTTATTTTTAGAGAAGGTTTCAGCTCTTTATCTGATAATGTTTTACAATTAATAAAAATGATGTTTTTATTCATACTCCATGCCGCATGGAGCTGAGAGCCGAGATGTTATTGCGCCGATCCTCGTCTCATAGACTATACAATGGGATGAGTAGCTCGCGCTCTGATATGGCCAGATAGCCAAACCCCCGCTAGCTCAACCAATATTATCTTTTCTGCATTTTTAACTGTATTTTGAACTGTCCCGCCTTTGATTTTGATTGGTTTCTAACTTCTCCATAGTTAGAATGGGTCCCTGTTGCTCCTATTCTGCTTGGCCGAGATAGCCAAGCCCCCGCTAGCTCAACCAATCAGCTCTTTTCTGTATTTTTACTGTATTTTGAACTGTCCCGCCTTTGAATTTGATTGGTCAATACTTCTCCCTGGGTTTTAATGGTTCACTGTCGCTCCTATTCTGAATTGGCCGGTTTAAATGCCGACCAATGAGTAGCGCTTTTAGAAGATGAATTACTGTATTTCCCAGCAATTTCCAAGATTCTAATTCCTGATATTGCGGCGTTCTAGATTTTTGGAAAGTGATTTTATTTATGTATTTTTTATTTTTAAAGGTTTGAGCTCTTTTTCTGATGTTTTACGCCTTTATAAAGTCGATTTTTTTGGAATCATACTCCATGCCGCACGCCGCTAAGCACCGAGATTCCTTTCTATGTTTCCTCTCATGTTCCATTCTCGCTTCACTTCGCCTCCGCCGGAGCATTTAGACCAGAATCAACCAGGTCTGCCTGTCAGAGCTGACGAGCGCTGCAATGCGCCGCACTTTGCCAACTCGCGATAGTACATGCCTCGGAGTTTTCCAGCGCGCCGCGTCCCGCCCCGGGACGCCTACACCGCGCCCACACCAAGCCCATTGCCCACCCCTTCATGCGGGGCGCAGCTGAAAGTGGCGAACGCTGCGCCTAACATCGCATCCCTGTGTCCGACAGCAGATTCAGGCTGGGGAGCCGCAGGTTATGCCAAAAAACAGGCGAAAAGCCTGTTCATACATGTCGCCCATAATGTTTTCCATAAATCACTATTAAAAAAATATATTCCGGCAGTGCTATCCGTGTCTTATCCGCCAGCTCCTATTGTGGTCCAGGGAGAGCAGGAGTTTGAAATTGAAAAAATTCTGGATTCCTGTCAGGTCCAGAATTCTGTCCAATACCTTGTTCATTTGAAAGGGTAAGGTCTTGAGGGGCAGACATGGGTAATGACCTCCATGCCCTGCGGCTAGTCAGGAAATTTCACCATCTGAACCCTTCTAAACCTGTTGTCCCCTCATAAAAGGGGGGATACTGTCACATCTCTGCCTGTAGGGACTCCTGTGAGGTCCTCTCTCTGCGGGATGCGGCAGAGGATGCACTGTTGATCTCCAGTCTAAACACAGCCCTAGACACTATGCTGTGTTAATTGTTGTCCGGACACACCCATCTGCTGTTGCTGGCCTGGGCTGTAACTGGTTAGTCAGTTAGAGAAGATTGATAGACATCTCCACCACTAGTCTCTGTCTCGGATGCCAGGGAGCTGGTCCAATCACATAATGGACCGGGTCCCTGGATTCCTATGTATTATTTCTGATGGCCCTTGCTGGTGATAGACCTGTCTATATCTGGTGTGTGTGTTGTCTTTGTTTTCCTCATTCTTTGACTTAATGCAACTCCTCTGACTCTCCTCTTGTTATAATTTTTGGTACCTTTTTGCCCGCTCTGGCTTTGACTCAGTCCATGCGACTCTCCTTTCCTGTTTGTCTGATTTTGTCTTCTGTGTCAACTCACCTAGGGCAGGGACTGTCGCCCAGTTGCTGCTGGTCATCTCGGGCCAGGCAGACAATTAGGCAGGGACGTACTTTCTTCCCTACTCCGTTACCCTGCGCCGGGGTACGTCTAACAGCAGCATTGATGGGCCATTTGAGAGTCACATCGTTGCAACTGAAACAGAAACATAAGCCTAAACTTTTGCACCAGGACTCTTGAGCCTTTATCTATGACCCTGGGCTTGGAAGGGAACCTATAAGGTGATTTTTGCTATCCTACAGTATCTGAGAACAGGATGTGATAAAGGGAATGGAGCTGAGCTCTGTAATATATTGTTTTATATTTTTTGATGCTTAGTTTCTGAGTAAAAGAAAAACACTTAAAAAGTTTAACTGAAAGTCCTGCTTACCCCACCCATATAGTGACTGATGGTTTGCTCTGTACATTGATAAAGAGAAAGCTGTCAATCACTGTATGTGGGTGGGGTCAACAGGACCCACTGGCTCTTAAAGGGGTTGTCTCATCTCACAATTTCATAGGATGCATGAATGAAATAATGCTGCTTTGCTCTGTCACTTCCTGGTCAAGCTGTCTGTAATTAGCATATGAGGTCTGTGTATTCAGACTTCTCTTTTTATCAGTCTAGAGTAAATAAATTAGTTTCTCTGAGGTTCAGAGAAGCTGCTGAGCTAATGTAAACAGTAGAGTAATTAGTCTTTTGTCTGAAAGATCAGATAACACACAAGCTTTCATACTGCAGGCCATGACCTGTGTGATGACATCACTTCCTGCTATCAGATAAAACAAACAGCAGGGGAGAAGGAGTACACAGGTGGGTCACTTGGTAAACCAGAGAGAGCACAGAAGGTGATAGAATCACTTGTAGCTCCTTAACAAAAAAAGATTAACAATGCAATATATTTGGAAAATGTCTTCATTTAGTGTTCCCTACATTTTGAAAGCTATTCTTCGTAGTGAGACAACCCCTTTAAGGAGTTCGGTCAGGATTTACTCAAAAATCCTACTCCAAATTAGTTGAACCTATTTCACACAGCTCAGCTTCTCCCACTTTATCACAACCTGTTTTAATAAACCACTTGACAGGTTCACTTTAACTAATATGTATATTATGCATACATCCAATGGTAGTGTTTAATATCATCTGTGACCTGCTCTTTTGGCATCATGAATATGATTTTCATGAACTGAAAAGCATTTTATGTATATTCTTGGTCTAGTACATATTTTCATTTTCGGTGCGCCGTTAATGTGTGTCCACATAGTGTATGCTCTGAATATCAGTAGGGGACTATAGATTCACAGTAATAACTGAAAAAATGTTCCAATGGCAGCCAAATTCCTCTTGTGTTCAATGTACGCAAAAGATGAATATAGTAGCTAATTATGTAAAATTCAGCACACTACTGTTGTGTAGTATTCTTGCAACAATGCTTGTTTTATTATGAATAAATACAAAACAAAAATATTGCTTGAGAGTTTAATCAGTTTTCAATAATAAAAGGCAGAACATATAATACACAGCACGGCATGTTACTTTATCACACCAGCAAACCAAACTAAATTTTATGCTATAGTTAATAAAAAAATAAATAAAATTACACCAAATGTGTTACACCATATACAGGATTTTGATACATTTTACACAAGTAGCATTTTTCTTGTAAAATTACGTTTCTTACTAAAATATTGCCAAAACTTTCATCATATACTTATTTTCATATTATCTGTGTTTGACTTTTACTGAACAATTTCTGAAATGTAAGTAAAATTTAATTTCTTTGCTGAAAATATAACTAATATATTTAAATATTAAAATTTTTCTTACACTTACTATTTTCTTTCCAAACTTTAATTTTTCTCTAAGCCTTAAAATATACAGATGGAACTCAAAGCATAAAGATATTTTATCAAAAGTAATAGCTCTAGCGCTCTTAAGACCGGATGATTTCAGATGTAATGAATTTCCTGAACTATTCTGAGATTATTGTGTTCTAGTGCCTCAATGTCAATAACTAAAGCTGTGAACAATTTGAGCTCTAGTTTCTGATGACTGCTTGTACTTTCATATGGCTGTCTTGAGCTGTCAGAACATAATGAGAGGGATGGACAGAAGTGTTTGAGAGAACAGATGTTAGCACTGAAAACTAGAATTTAGGGAATCTCAACTGGTGGGTACGGAAGCCCAGCTGGGAGGATAAGTCTGTATTCAAAGAGCCCGCTCTGGGATCCTAGCCCCATGCAGGTACCAAGCCATTGTGAGACAGGAAGATAAAACACCACTACATGCAAGTCACCCACAGAGAGATCAGCAGTCTGTACAGAAATGTCATGCTTGGCAGCTGGTGTAAGATCCCTCCTACCAGGTCTGGCACACACATTCTCAAAGAGTTTTGAGAAAGCTGCTTACAATGGGGTTTCCTAATGAGATTACATTAAACAGAATATTTTGGCTTCTGTCAGCATTATTACATTTACATTAACCTCACTGTCCATTCTTTTTACTGATCTTCAGTAATAACATAATGAATGCATTGTGTCCCCTATGAATCCCTATACTCTGACACCAAGAAAATGTGTCAGTCACCATATCCCTCTCATATACTTTGATTCTCTCTCCACAGTAGCAGAATTCAATTGTCGGATTCCTTTAGTGGTTCAGAGCAGTCTTCACTCATTACAAAACACCCCCCTCATGTCTCCTTAACAATCCAGCCATGAAATTTATTAGCTCAGTTCCATTCAGAAGGTCGAATAGAGAGAAAGAAACTGTTTTTAGCATGCAATGGACCTCCTTTTCTACTAAGCTCTTATACAGCTTCCAATTATATGTCCACCCGTGGATAAGCCTATGTGCTGGGAAATATTCACTAATCTAAAACAAAGTTACGCGGTGTAAATATATAGTGTGCCCAAACCTTTCTAAAACCCCAATTCGACTTGCTCACACTTTCTGTTGTGGTGCATCTAAACACCCTCCCCCCCTCACACAACTTCGGAGAGTAAATGCTTTATGTTCATATCATAGTTCAAGTTTTCTTTATATAATGTTCCTAAAAAGTGCTTAGTGGAGGGCAAAAAGGCAATTCAAAACTCCACACACCTATATGGTGCTCTCTCCAAGGAGAGATGTTCCCCTTTCTGAGCCATTCATTGCCTTCCACCCAGCCAGCCGGTACACTCTACTCTGCACTGATGAGGACCAATACTCCGAAACAGCTGTCTGCAGATAAGTGATACTGGCTTGGCTAATATCCCTTTAGCTTTCTAAAGATTCGGTGAGTCTGAAGTAAATTGAGGAATTGTTACATCCAATAGAGGGCGCTTGAGCTTCTCAACTCCTTTCCCATAATGCCTTGTGATATACAGGTGATTAGTGGAGGGCAAAAAGGCACTTCAAAACTCCACATGCTTATATGGTGCTCTCCCAAGGAGAGATGTTCCCCTTTCTGAGCCACTCATTACCTCCCACCCAGCCAGCTGGTACACTTTGCTCTGCACTGATGAGGAGCAAAACTCTGAAACAGCTGTCTACAGATGAGTGATACTGGCTTTGCTAATATCTCTTTTGCTTTGTAAAGATTCAGTGAGTCTGAAGCAAATTGAAGATTTGTTACGTCAAACAGAGGGTGTCTGAGCTTCTCAGCTCCTTTCCTATAATGCCTTGTGATATAATGTTCCTTGGAATTACTCACTCTCATGAACAGTGTTAAACCTAGGAAAGCATATAATGTTTTCACCAGTGCTTTATAATATTCTGATTTTCCCCACTTCTTTTACAGACCTCACTAGAAAACTTTAACCCCTTCAAATAGCTGATTAGTGGGAATGCTAACCTATTACCTTCAGCAGTGTTATACTAATTTTAATGTCCTGTAAAACTCTCTATGGTATATACCCATTTTTTAGGAATAAGGTATGGTTTAATGTCACGAGGACAGGTCTGACAAGGAACCTAGCAAAAAAAGTTAAAATGGTGCCATTGCTTCCAGGAGGGAGCTAGACACTGGTTGCCAAGTTTGGAGAAAGGCACTAATGATGACTTGCCTATAGTTAATCTGAATCTGTACAAACTACTCAGGATATATTCTGTGTCAAGAAGCTGCTGTCTGCTGCTGATGCTTGCTACTGTGCCAAGCAAGCATGTCCTAAACTGTGCATTATGGAGCACTGTAATGTTCAGTCTCAGTGGAGGACCACATAGGATGCCTTAGAGAAGCAGTAGCGGCTCAAGAGAAAAAAGGACTCAGGATCGGCACAGACAGCACACTACTTGTTGCACCACATTGCCTTTCCATCTTCTATCTACAATCTGTGTAATGACGTTGTTGGACTCCAAAGAACAACCAGCGACACAAGAAGTACAAAAAGAGTCACAGGAAAAAGCAATACAAAGCGTATCAATAAAACACTCATTATTAGATGATTCGGTAAACAGATGGTGGGCAGATGAAGATAGGTGGATGGCTTGGTGGAGATTCAATTGCTTGTACATGCCAAAAACGGAATAGTAATAGCAATAACTGTCGCTACTTAACTGTCCCTATGCTATCCCTCTAAAGCTCATACTGTGACTACCCCTAACACCAGAACCTCTATCACTGATGTAACCCTAACACCTCTCCCTTAAATATGTCCCTAAGCTCACAACTTACCCTAATATAGCAAGTGGCTTTTGAACCCAGCAAGTGACACTGACACTACTAAACTGACAAAGAACAGCACTGAAATATCCAACAAAGCAGACTAAACAAGATTCAATTTCTATGCTCTGCAATCAGGCCACCATATTCAGCTATTCTAGGGAGCTCAGGTGCACAGCCAGGTCAGCTGATAAGCAATGATCCTGAGCAGTTGCCACTGAAAACACAGACAACAAGACAGACATAACGCAGAGACTCATGCAGGCCTAATAAGCAGAAGATAAAATCACAGGAGGATTCCTGTCATTGTTAACAATATGGTGTTTGCAGTTTTCAGTGGCATGGCTGTGGTGGCTTCTTGCTGCGTTCTGTACTGTGAAGTCCCTAAACAGAATGAATGGGCTCATATTATAACCTGCTGTTTCTGACAGTCCACATGATAGTAAAGAAAATGTGATTGATTAGACCAGGCTTCCTCCTTCCTTTTCCTATAGCCCAGTTCTGATGTTATTTCAGGCACTCTGTTTTGGATACAACATAATGCTTTATTTCAAGGAAAAGGTAAAAACAAAGCAATAACAGTACAAATGTTCCGTTATGCCCAACTGTGGAATATGACCTTATAGGACGTACTTGATCAAGTGCCTGTGTTAAATGGTTTTCCCCAGGAACCATGAGCTACTAATCGTTTTCCTCACTTTGCTATAAATGATGACTTGCTATATTGGGTGACCAAAGCCAGGGACAAGATGGTGGAGCAATTAATTGTGCCAGGATTGTATCAACGTATGGCCCATTCCCATGTGTTGGGTGGTTACCTGGAGGCTGAAAAAACCCAAGAAAAAACTACAAAGATATTATTGGCCAGGTTGCTTTAGAGAAATATGTGACTACTGTCAGTCTTGCCCAGTCTGCCAGTTAACCTCACCGGTCACCTATAGTCTCTTAGTTCCACTCCCTATAATAAAAATCCCGTTCCAACAGATAGCCATGGATATGGTGGGGCCCTAGGGGAGGCAGCCTGAGGTCATCAAAACATGTTGGTGGTCATAGATTAAAAAAAAAAAATAATAATTCACAGTGAAGAAAAAAACCTAATTAAAAAATAACTTTTACTTGATATGCCTTAAAAGAATGCCCTCCAAAATGGAGGACCCACAGCAACAAACACCAAAATTTGTTCTCCTAGAGAGGAAGAAATGCTGGTTCCTCTAAATCTAAATATCCAATATAGTGGTACTGACCCAAGGGGTGAGAATTGCCCCCCTCGGCGGAGTAGTCGCCCCAACAGGAGCGGCCCCACCTATTGAGAGCGCACCCTAGGTCAGACCCCTTAAACAGTTCCTAAAAGGATACCAGCAGGACTCCCATATGTACTATAGACACTCCAGGAGAAACAATTCTATCCACATAAAATCATTATTTTTAGTCACATGTACAAAACAACAAAAAAAAAAAAAAAAAAAAAACAACGTTCTGTTATATCATTGATTCAGAAACCTGTGTGATTTGTTCAAGACCCACAAACAAAAACAAAAACAATGTTCCGTTGTATCATTAATTCAAAAACCCGTGTGATTTGTTCAAGACCCCAAAAACCCGTGTGATTTGTTCAAGACCCGACGCGTTTCCCCCAAAAATTCTATAGGGTTCATCAGGGGTAACAAGAGAACATTTAGCCAACAAGACTAAAATCACAGCATACATAGACTAATAGATAAAGATACTTAGCAATGATATCGTTAATGGTGGTAATGCCGTCAAGATAATCCAATAAGATACAGATTGATGATGTGTCTGATGCCTCAGTGTGGACGATTAGGCTACCTGGTACCCTAGTAACCCTGAGGTGCTGACTTTAAGAAATACCTCATCTAAATGTATAGCCCGAGAGTTAATCGATATTTTCTCACAAACAGGGTTACTAAAAGAAATTCTGACAGACCAGGGGACATCGTATATGTGCACGGTTATGCGGGAAATTTGTAAACTCCTTAAAATCACCCAGCTAAAGAACCTACTATATATTCCATCCCTAGTCAGAGGGCTTAATTGAAATATTCTACAAAACCCTGGCAATGTTGAGCCTTTATACCTGCAGCAAAAGTGTCAGAAAATGCTGCAACAGAACAGAGATATGTTCCGAAATTTTCCGGGCCTCACCGAGTCGTTAAACATGAGATCCTCACGGAATCTCCTGTTCAGGTGAATTTAAAACCTTACCGGATTCCAGGAACCTGTCTGGAGATGATTTCTACAGAAGTACAAAGAATGTTAGAACTTGATGTAATTGAGGAGGCAAAGAGTGGGTAGTCAAGCCCCTTAGTGTTGGTGCCAAAACCCTCTGGGGAGTGGCAGTTTTGCAGTCTCTACAGGAAGTTGTATGAATTATCTAAATTTGATTTCTACTCCATGTGCAGGGTGGATGAGTTCATTGAGAGCCTAGGACCTGCCCAGTACTTAATCACCTTGGACCTGTTGAAGGGCTACTGTCAAATTACTCTTTCCAAAGAGACTAAGGAAGAGACCACATTCTCCACACCCATATCAGCATGTCAGAATGTCTTTCGGGTTACAGGAAGCCCCAGCCACCTTCTAGAGGGCCATGAACAGAATTTTAGGACCCCACAAGAAGTATGTAGCAGCATACTTGGACACCATAGTTATTTTTAGCAGGGATTTGGAGAGCCATCTAGGTAAAGTCCAGGCAGCATTTGGGGCCTTAAGAAAAGCCAGTTTCACCATTTTGTCACGATCACAGCCCCCCTTAAAGGGGATTTGCCAAGACGCCAGTCACCTACTTCTTATCAGCACGGGAGCAGGATATATACAAATCATGCTGAGTCATGAAGCTGCAGGGGAGAGAGGGAAGGGGTGATTGAGGAGTGAAGAATCCAAGGGAGTGTCTCAAAACTTAAATGAAATAATAAACAGTACAACAGTGGATTCTCAATACAGCAAGACACAGCCTCAGACTGCACTGTCTACCCGGTGCCTTAAAAGCTCATTCATTTTGCCTGTCATCAGATAAGAAGTGTTTCACGCAAGCGCGGCCTGTCAGCTCCTGGGTCGTGTCTAGGGGAAGCTTTGAGGTAACTAAGGGAGATTGAGACATGCTGTAGCTCTCAGAGTTTTCACTTTTTGTAATCACATATATTTAGAAACGTGATTAAATACCCATTTTAGAGGTTCCCACGTCAACATTACATGGTGGCAAAACCCCTTTAACAGACGTTACCAAAGGTACAAAATCTGTCATGGTAAGTAGTTTCCTTAGGCTGAATGCTCCTTCCAAGAGCTGAAACAGACTCTGTGTAAGCAGCTGGTGGCCTCCGATTTTGCCAAGCAGTTCATAGTCCAGATAAATGCTTTAAATATGGGTCTGGATGCTGTCTTGTCACAAGAGATCAATGGGGAGGAACACCTGGTGATGTTCCTCAGTAGGAAGTGGCCCTCATGTGAGAGGATTTATTCAGAAGTCAAGAATGAGTATCTCGCCATTAACGGGGCTCTCGAATCCCTAAGACAGTGTTTCTCAACTCCAGTCCTCAAGACCCACCAACAGGTCATGTTGGTGATGCACAGGTGATGTAATTATTGTCAGTGCAATCTGTGGGAGATCCTGAAAACATGACCTGTTGGTGGGTCCTGAGGACTGGAGTTGAGAAACACTGCCCTAAGATATTATGGGCTGGGGAGAAAATTCAGACTGATATCTGATCATGTCCCACAAAAAGGGAGGAGGGAGAGGAAAGGAAACAAGGCCAGGGTAACACGATGGTTTATTGCACTGCAAGATTTTGATTTCCATGTAGAACATAGACCGGGGAAGCTGCATGGAAATGTAGATGCGTTGTTGAGAGTCCATTACTTGGTAACAGGAGGTGCCCAGACCTCCGGCATGGGGCAGAGGGGGGGGGGGTATGTATGACAGCTAAGGGTAATATTGTTGATGGCAGGTGTATATCATCAAGGTGGCTGGTCTTGGTGATATAAAAAAAACAAATAATCTGCTGTCAGTGACATTATGTTGCTGAACTGTTGCAGTTCAGATCCGGGTTTTTTATGCAGCGGCCGAAAAAGTCTGGGTTGAAACGGTCGCTCCCATACTCCATCTCATGCCTTACCAGGCATATAAAAGGCAGATGTGACAGCTCAAGGGAGAGCTGTGTGTTAGCTGGAGGCTTTTGTTTGGAGCGGAAGTATAGAGCTGTCAAAAGGTTCCCGTACCGCTGACCCGGAGAGATTGTTTCATTTTGCCTTTTTCTTTATGCAGAGGAAAAGACTGTTTTGGTTTCCGTTTGTAGGGGAAAGAAAGTGTATATTTCTGTTGCTGTGTCCAAGAGACAATAAACTTTGTGTTTAAGTTTTGCACCAAAAATCTGTGTCTGTGCTAAAAGTGACTACCTTTGAGCTGACACCCAACAGTAAATAAGACAAAATATGTCCCCACACCCATACAGACTGTGCCAGGTGCCAAGTATCCGTCATGAGATAACTTCTATTATTATTATTATTTATTTTAGAGCGCTATTTGTTCCAGAACGTTGTACATTCAAGGGGGGTTATATTTATAACATAGGTCAAACGAGTACAAAAGTGACAATAACTAACAACTGGCATTAGAGGGAGAGAGAAAAGAGACAGGAGGTGAGGGGCAGACATGTTTGTGGGGTGGAGTAGTTGAAATGGGGTTATTGTTTGTTATAGGAAAACCTGAAGAGAAAGGTTTTCAGGTTGCCTTTGAGGCTAGTGAGAGTGAGGAAGAGTCTGATGAGTTGGGGCAGCGAGTTCCAGAATGTGAGGGAAGCATGGTAGAAGGCTTGGAGATGATTATGGGAAGAGCTGATAAGAGGAGAGCAGAGGAGAAGGTCCTGTGAGGAGCGGAGATTGTGTGAGGGGAGATAACTAGCAATTAAGGCAGAGATGTATGGAGGGGAGAGGTCATGGAGAGCCTTGTGGGTCAAGGTTTCTAACTTGAACTAGATTCGCTGGGCAAAGGTTAGCCAGTGTAGGGATTGGCAGAGAGGAGCAGCAGAGGAGTAGCAAGAAGAGAGGTGAATCAGATGGGCAGCAGAGTTATGGATGTTTTGGAGGGGAGCAACAGTACTAGACGGGAGGCCACAGAGAAGCATGTTGCAATAGTCTAAGCGGGAGATGACGAGGGCACGGACAACCATTTGTGTGCTATCAAAGTTAAGGAATGAGTGGATTTGGGAGATATTTTTCAGGTGCAGGCGGCAGGCACAGCTAAGATTTTGTATGTGCAGTTTGAAGGACAGATTGAAGTCAAAGGTTATACCAAGACTTGCAGAGCCAGTGAGAGAGTGTAGCCATTTACTGTGATAGAGGGATCAGGTGGGGGGATAGAGTGGGATGGTGGGAAGATGATGAATTCAGTTTTCTCCACGTTTAGTTTTAGGAGCTTGGAGGAGAAGGAGGATATGGACGAAAGATATTCTGGGATCCAGGAGAGCAAAGAGGTAACATCTGGGCCGGAGATGTAGCAATGGATATCGTCAGCATACAGGTGGTATTGAAGACATGTGATGCTATTAGCTGACCCAAACCAAGAGTGTAGATAGAGAAGGGTAGGGGACCCAGGACTGACCCTTGGGGAACACCAACAGAGAGCGGGCGGGAGGAGGTGGTGCAAGAGTGAGAGATGCTGAACATCCATTCAGTGAGGAAGGAGGAGATCCAGGAAAGGGCCAAGTCAATGAGGCCAAGGGAGGAGAGGATTTGAAGCAGGAGTGAATGGTCGACAGTGTCAAAGGCAGAGGACAGGTCTAGGAGGAGAAGCACAGAGTAGGGGCGTGAGGCTTTGGCAGTTACTAGGTCATTGCTGACTTTGGTTAGGGCGGTTTCAGTAGAGTGGTGGGGTCGGAAGCCCGATTGCAGTGGGTCAAGGAGAGAGTTGTTGGAGAGATGAGAGGACAGTTGAAGATAGACATGCTGTTCGAGGAGTTTAGAGGCGAATGGAAGCAGTGAGATGGGGCGATAGTTGGACAGAGAGGAGGGGTCAAGATATGGTTTCTTAAGGATGGGGGTGATGTTAGCGTGTTTAAAGGAGGAAGGGAAGGTGCCTGAGGTTAATGATAGGTTGAAGTGATGGGCAAAGGCTGGGATAATAACAGCACTAAGGTCAGAGACGAGGTGAGATGGCAATGGGTCAAGACTACAGGTCGTGAGGTTGGATTTGAACAGTAGAGATGAAAACTTGTCATGAGTGACAGCAGAGAAGCAAGTTAGGGGGAAAAGTGATGAGCAGTTGTAGAGGTGAGTGGTGGGGACTGTGCAGGAATAGAGGTAGGTGGAGGGAACTGCAGGATGAAGCTTTGTCTGATGAGATTGATCTTACTTAGGAAATGAGTGGCAAAATTGTTTGCTGATAGGAGAGAAAGGAAGGAGGTGCTGCGGGATGGAGGAGACAGCTGAAGGTGTTAAAAAGTTGTCTGGTGTTGTGAGACAGGGAGGATATGATAGTGGGGAAGTAATCCTGTTTGTCAGTGGTGAGTGCAGATTTAAATGTATCTAGTGATTGTTTGTATGAAGTGAGGTTCTCAGTGGTGCGGGTTTTCTTCCAGCAGTGTTTAGCAATTCTGGAAACTCGCCTCAGCTATTTGGTAGAGTCTGTGTGCCAGGGTTGTCTGTGATTTTACATTACGATGTTCTGTTATGGGTGAGAGGGGCAACCGTGTCAAGAGTGGAGGTGATTATGATTGTGTTGTTGTAGAAAGCGGTTGCGTCTTGGACAGCAAATGAGGATATGGTAGAGAGGGGGTCAAGAGAGTCAGAGAGTGTGCGAGGGTTAAGGTTTTGGAGGTTCCTGTGGAGATACACTAGGTGTGGGGCAGGAGGGGCAGGTGAAGTTGAGATGGTGGAGAAGATAAGCAGGTTGTGTTCAGAAATGGGGAAAGGAAAGTTTGTGAACAGCTTTGTATTTTTCTCCATGCACAGCACCTGTCAAGTGTGCCCAGAGATACAATGATTTCTCCCTCAAGCACTCCCCAGGATACTCTGTTATTTTATACAATGCTTCTGAGAGTCCTATCTGGTTCTCTTACTGCACTTTCTAGAAGGGAGTAACCTGTGAACAGCCAGTTAATGGCTTCTATTAGTTCATTTTGAAAGCCTCATGTCACTACGTTGTGCTCCTTCTCCCAGCTCTGTCCTCTGCCTTCAACACAGTTGATTACCCCTTCCTGCTACAAACTCTTTTACTCCTTGGCATCACAAACCTAGCCCTCCTCTGGTTCTCCTCATACTTCATCAATCAAACACTTAGCATCTCTCACGCCACTTCCTTTACTCACCCTCTCTCTGCTGGTGTCCCCAATGCTCAATCCTGGGACTCCTACTCTTCTCTATCTATGGTCTTAGCTTACCACAGCTTATAGAATCTCAAGATTACCAGTACCACCTCTATGCCAAAGATAGCAAATCTACCTATTTGACGTAGATGCTCGTTTTCTACTTTACATGTTCCAATCAATCATCAATCATATCATCCTTCTTCTCCTTCCATTTTCTAAAAATTAAAATGGACAACAGACTTCATCATCTTTCCCCCATCCCACTCTACTCCTCTACCAGATCTATGTTATCTGTCACTGTCAATAGTATTACAGTTTCCCCAGGCCCCTTGATTCCACCCAGCCCTTCAAACCCCACATCCAAGTCTTTACCATTACCCGCCGCCTCCACCTCAGAAATATTTGTTGAATACACTTTTTCTGCTTTGAAAAATGCTAGTTCTTGCCCTTATCATCTCCTCTCTAGACTACTGCAACATCCTTCTCTTTGGCTTCCCATCTAACACTCTTGCTCCTCTCCAATCCATCCTCAATGCTGCTGCTTGGATAATTCACCTTTCTTATTACTCCTTTGTCTCTCTCTCCTGCCAATGACTTTAATGGATATCTTTTTGCCCAGTAAATTGTATTTAAACTATTAACCATGACATACCATACAAGGCTCTATATAATAATTTCTCCTGCACATCCCCGTATTCTGGAATTCACTATTCATAGACACTAGACTCACCCCTCATTCCATTCTTCCTTGTAGTCTGTAAATATTCACAGACAGGGCCCTATCTCCATCTTTACCAGTTTATTGCTTATTTATGATGAGTATTTTATTCTTTATTGGTTCTATGTACTGTATTTGATCTCCTTTTCAGATGTACAGTGCTCTGGTATAAATAGAGCTTTAAAATTATTATTAATAATAATAATAATAATAATAATAATAATAATAATATAATAATAATAATAATAATAATAAATTATGTCATATGTATAGCAATATGACTCCCTCTTAATGGAAAGTTGGTGCAGTTGAGCCTACCCTTTGTTATTTAGTTATCTATTATTTAAATTGTTGGAAATACAAACATTTTTATTTTGTAACATATGACACAATATTTCTTTTATTAAGTATAAATCACTGCTTCAGGATCCAATTTCTTGTCTCTGTGAGAAAATTGTCACCTGCTGGGACACTTTTCAGTACGTTATTGCATTTAATGTGAACACCAAATAAAAAGCTATGTTAAGTTTTATATTTATTTCACTCTGTTTTCAGTTATCTTTGACTATTACATAGAATTATGCAGACTAAATAATACTAAACAATAAGTTCAGAAAGGGGAATATCACTCCTTGGGTAGAGCACCATTTAGGTGTGTGAGGATTTCAAATTGCCTTTTTGCACCTCACGGGCATATGCATATCACAAGGCATTATGGGAAGAGAGCAGAAAGCTTAAGTGCCATCTATTGGATGCAACCAATCCTCAATTTGCTTGTGACTCACTGAGTCTTGTAAAGCAAAAAGGATTCAGCCCAGCCAGTGTTGCTCATCTGCAGACACCTGTTTCAGGGTTTCTGCCCCTCCTCAGTGCAGAGCACAGCTTGATAGCTGAGTATGAGAAATACTCCCCTTTCTGAGGCACTCATTGCCTCCCACCCAGCCAGCCAGTAAGCTCTGCACAGGGGACAGATAAAAACCCCAAAACAGATGAACAACACTAGCTTGGCTCTAATCCTTTTCGCTTTCCAATACAGTGAGTCACAAGCAAATTGTGGATTTTTTTACATCCAATAGATGGCGCTTGAGCTTTCAGCTCTCTTCCCATAATGCCTTGTGATATGCAGATGCCCGTCAGGTGCAAAAAGGCCATTTCAAATCTTCACACAATTACTGTATATGGTGCTCTTCCCAATAAGATATTCCCTTCTCTCAGTGAGTCACAAACAAATTGAGGATTGGTTACATCCATTAAACGGAGCTTGAACTTTTAGCTCCCTTCTTATAATGCCTTGTGATAAACAAGCTGGAAAAAAACATTAAAACTACTAAATAATTCCAGAAGTTGTAAAGTAAAATATATTTTATATTATAAGCTCTTCATGAAATATATTAAAGCCTACCTGTAAAGATTTGTCTTTTCTTATCTTTCCTCTTGGTTCAACATATCCTGAGATATATAAGTGGAGCGAAATTAGCATTTTTACAAAAAATAAATTTACAATATTCTGCCGGACAATGTATACACTATAACCCACATGTATGAAAACTAGACTAGACAGCCGTAGGTCTTGGTAGTTTAGCATAGCATTTGTCAGTATCTATGAAAGTGTCGCATGGTGGTTCATAAATTTGCTGCATTGTAATTTCCATGGTTGATGCACCAGAAATGTAGATAAAGACTCAGCAAAATTCCTGACAGGAAAGGCAAAAAAAGTAGAAATTCTTTCTAACAACACTAAAGTAATATAAACTACCGTATTTTTCGGACTATAAGACACAATTTTTTCCCCCCAAATTTGGGGGGGAAACAGGGGTGCGTCGTATAGTCCGAATGTACTGTCAGGCAGGCAGGGGACTGGAGTGCCGCGATGCTGCAGGAAGCCGGCGGTGGAACTCTATTCTCCTGTCACCCCAAGAGCAATAAATGAGGGCGGCAAGCGCTCACTGTGGGCTACATGCGCTCTGTGGGGTGCAGGTGGGTGGCCGCTCTGCTCGGGTGGTAGGCTGCTGCTAGGTGCGGGTGGCTGCAGCTATGTGCGGGCGGGTGGCTGCGGCTATGTGCGGGCGGGTGGCTGCGTCTATGTGCAGGCGGCTGCGGCTATGTGTGGGTGGGCGGCTGCGGCTATGTGCGGGCGGGCGGCTGCGATATGCGGGCGGGCGGCTGTGATATGCGGGCGGCTGTTGCTCGGTGCAGGCGGCGGGCACTGCTAGCAGTGAGTATTGAAGTAAAAAGAAAGTTTCAAAAAATATTAAAAGTTTAAATCAACTCCCTTTTGTCATTTTACAAATAATAAAATAAAAAAGTTACACATAATTGTCATCGTCGTGTCCGTAAAAGTCCTATCTATTAAACTATAACATCATTTATCCTGTACACAGAACACCGTAGAAGAAAAAAAAAATCCCAAATGCCAAAATTGAGCATTTAATATCCCCAAAAAATTGGAATAAAAGGTGATCAAAAAGTCACATGTATCCCAAAAAAACTACACTTCAGACCACACTTTTTGCTTAAATTTTTTTTCTTTCTATTTTCCCCCTCTCAAACCTAGGTGTGTCTTATAGTCCAAAAAATACAGTAATATAATTATTATAAAACTATATATATAGTATAAGACCTCTCTCTTCGATACTCCTCTGTCCAGTTCACATTAGTAACCTTGACCTACAAGGCTTTCCATAACCGCTCCCCTCCATACATCTCTGCCTTAATCTCCAGATATCTCCCATCATGCAATCTCCGCTCCTCACAGGACCTTCTTCTCTGCTGTCTCCATTTCAGCTCCTCACACAACTGTCTCCAAGACTTCTCCCGTGCTTCCCCCACACTCTGGAACTCACTGCCCCAACACATCAGACTCTCCCCCTCTCTCACTTGCCTTAAAAGCAACCTGAAAACCCATCTTTTCAGGATTGCCTATAACTTACAATAACCTTGCTGTGCCTACCCCACCCCACAAACATGTCTGCCCCTTACCTTCTGTCTCTTTCCTCCTCCATTGTAGATTGAAAGCCTTTGCGGGCAGGGACCTCTCTTCCTCCATACCAGTTGTGAGTTACTTATCGTCACTTTGTACTAATGTTATTTATGTAACCAACTCGAATGTATAGCGCTCTGGAACTAATGGTGCTCTAAAATAAATAATAATAATATAATATGAATATAAAATTATAAAACCAATACAGAATCTTCCAGAGTTATCAGAGCAGTATCAGTAATTACAAAGACATCACATCAGGCTTGAAATAAAATTAAAGCCATTAGAATAGTAATGAGGGGTGTACTCATTTTTGTGAGATACTGGGGGTCAGTAAGTCGATTTTGAATCCTGTATAAACTGTTTATCAACATTATTAATTTTTATATATTTAGTTTCCTATATTAAATTATACACATCTTAATCAGATCTCAATCACTGTTTAAATTAGATTTTCCTGCTCTCAGCCTATATTCTAAATATGGCAGTAGCCGACTGATTTCTCACTGGGACCTGAGGTTAGCCAAGCAAGATCACTACTCTTATATTCACTAATATCATATATTCACTGTATGATTAATGGCGCTTAGATGACATTTTTTATGCGCATATTAAAAGTGTAGAATGTGCCTCATTTATGAACCCGGTCTACTGCGGGTCTGGCTCAGGTATACCACTTTGAAACTGATTTACCTGTTCCAGCAGTAATGCACCTGGAATTGCCGTAACAAATTTATAAATCTATAGCTTCGTACGGTTGTAGTGCGACACGCCTCCAGCACGCCCCCCGAAATCAGGCGCATTACAAAGTGCCGTGGGCGCTCTGTATTGCGCCTGATACTGGCGTATGGGAGTTTTAAATTGATAGCGAACAGGTCTGCGCTAGATCTCGGGTTGAAAAGACTCCAGACTTCTGGTGCAGCCCCATTCATACATATCGCCCTAAGATACTATTCTAAGGACTTTTATTTCTAGCCTGCTGTTGTGTCTTTGTTATATCTGATACTACTACCATAACTCTGTAACTACCTGATTGAGAACATGATTTATGGTAGATGCTGTATTGTTTTTATTATTTTATATAATATAATTTGATACTAATTTTGTATTATATAATTTTATATAGTTTTATAATTATCATAAGTTAGTGTTTTTTACTATAGTGGCATTAGTTTAGAAAGAATTGTTAGTTTTTTGTCTATTGTCAATAACAGTCATTTGAGACAAATTTGGGCTCAGCCTCGCCACTTTGAAACTGACATGAATTAGTACAACATTTTTGCACGACATCCTGTCAAGCAACATTCATAAGTCCATCTAATCTTACGAACGTGGCATGATGCGCCCCTTAAAAGTTAGCGTGGACAAGAGCAGTCTCTATCTCATTGTTCCCCCTCTCCTTATACATAGCATGTAACCTAATACCTCGAATTACTGACATTATTTAAGCAGGTTTTTCAGAGTGCATAATGAGCTTGGGGAGGGAGGTGATAATTTGAAAAAGAAGCATTTTTGTCTAGTAAGATATGTTACAAAGTTCTCATATTTGTTTGAACTATTGAGTTAAGCAACGTTTATTGACTAGTTAGTGTCCATTTAAGTTTCATAAAACTTCTAAGATGTCAATGAGGGCATCACGCAATGTTTTAATCCATGCTTGATTTATTTTTCTTACAATATTACTACGAAGACCCCATAGCATCCTTTAAATATCTGATCAATAATAGAAAATAAAATAAAAGGTCTAACTTTTCCAGGGTCTTTTTTTTTTTTTTACCTTTTTTTTAAATATTGTCTCTACACAAAATTTTCAACAGCTTTGTTGAATAGCGCATGTGGTCATTCCTTGCGAGCTAATAATGCAGGTCATAGTACTTATTTCCAACAGTGCGTACAGCTGTATGCCATCTGGACCAGGAAACTTTTTATATATATATTTTTTTTTTCAATTAAGCAGGTTACTTTTAAATAATCACTAAGCTTTCAGCAAACTTTGCATAAATCAAAAGTACGATTAAATATAAGAAACTTTGTAACATATCTTATAAGGGAAAAATGCCTCTTTCTCAGCTTATCTGGCTCCCCCTACAGATCCTAAAGTCATCAATCATCAGTCAAGTCACATTTTTAAGACCACCTGCTAATATCAGGAGTAACCCTTGTGTGTAGCATGGACAACAACTTTAGGCTCTCTACATACCTACCTGCAGGGGATTTACCTACCTAAAGAGGTTTCATAGACCTACTGGAAAAAATATACCTACAAGGGGTATAGACATACTGTCACGATACTAGTGAATACTGCTGGAATCCAATGGCAGTGACAAGGCCTAACACAAAAAGGCACAGGAGACATGGACGGAAGGTAGCAGCAAAGTAGACAAGGATCCAGACGAGAAGTCAGGAGGAGGACAAAAGAGCGGTCAGCAGGTGTCCAGGAGTTGCAGGGAAAAGTGCAAGGAGGAGGAACAAACCAGAAAGCAAGTTCCTAGGCAAGAGGACTGCAAGCAGGAGCTAAAACACAATACTCAAGCAATGGGCAACAGGCTTGGGAAGTTTATATAGGAAACAGGAAGTAAGATGGAGATTCCTGACACATACACCTACAGGGGGCATTTATACCTACAGGGGGTCTACCTGCCTACAGTGGCTATACCTACAAGGGGTCTCTATAGCTACCTACAGGGGGCCAAGATATCTACAGAGGGTCTACCTACATAAAAGTGATTCTCTAAATCTACCTACAGGGGTCTAAATACTTCCTACAGGTGGCATACCTACAGGGACCTATATATTTATCTACAGAGGTTATAACTACCTACAGGTGTATTTAACTATCTTCACGCGTCTATATACCTACATACTAGGGACCTATATACCTACCTAGAAGGGAATTTACCTATCTGCCAACCTAGTGTTTGTTAGGTGCCTACCTATTATATTGGGGGTTTACTTGCCTACCATGTGGGGACAAAAAAGAAGACTAAAACTTTGTGCACAAATAGGAGTCCCATAGCCATTTGGTAACACTTTTACTGTTTGAGGCAAAAGGGGGTCATTATTACCATTTGGGGCACTATAGATGGGAGTTTGCACAGAAGTGGAAATTGGTTGAGATGTGCTGGAAGTCTAAAATGTTTGTGTGGTAAATTCTGCAGGGACGAGTTGCGGCCGGCAGAAGACATTATGATGGTCTAGAATGGGGAAGGAAGGGGAAAGAGAATGACTTAGAAAAGAACCACAACAGAAAAGAGGTCACCTTTGAGTCCATGGACGTAGCTTTACTGTAATCACTTACAGTATATGTCTGCATAGTGCCTGTGTACAACTGGTAGCTACCACTATATGGTCAATGTATGGTGATAATATTGGTCGTAGTGTCATGGTTTATATTCAGTAATGGTATGGTGTAATATGTGGTCATGATTTGTGGTTATCTATGGTGGTATTATTCAGTCACTATTTGGTGATTATATGTGGTGGTTATATTCAGTCACTATGTGGTGGTGATATGTGGTCATGATGTGGCGGTATTTGGTTTTAGTGGAATTATTGGTAATATTGGCCTTGCAATTTCGGTTTTTTGTAGCAGTGTTGGTGACTGTATTACCATTATTTCTTTGTTTAATACTTAGTAATTTGTGTTATAGCTTTTTGTGTCTTTTTATTTACATAAAATGTACCATTCGGGGAAGAGGGCATATATCTTTAGACCTTTAATTTTTACCATCCGGCTTCCTGCTGCAATTAGGTGAGGGAGACTCAGAAGCATCAGATCCCATCTTAATTACAGGTGATCTCATCACGCCGGTCTGTGTACGTTGAAGCGAGACCAGGTGGGGGCACCGCATATGTGGCGGAGGCACAGTACAGTAGCTTTGAGGTGGGCCCATAGTACAAACTTCTCTGGTGGGCCTTCGGCACCCCAGTCTGACAGTGTCTGGTGCCACGCTGACTGCATCCCACAGCTGCTGGAGGGTTTATGGAGGGGAGCAATAGAGTCAATACAACCATTGAGGTGGTCCTATAGTTGTTTAATCGGTTTCAAGTCTGGGGAACTAGAGGGCCAGAAGAGTACATGGAAGTCTTGGTCATGCTCTTTCAACCATTGTTGGACATTTCTAGCCATATGACCTGTTGTATAGTATTTCTGTAAGTTACTATATGCCACAGAGAAAACAATCAGCTTGTATTGGTGTATATGATTTGCAAGGATGGATTCATACTGAAATTGGTTGAAAATTTTGTCTTTCAATGATGGTGGCCCCAAGAATCCCACAAAAAAACTTCCCCCCCTATAATGTTTGCCACCCACTTGGGTTTGCTTCCAAATTTTCCAAAATGTTACCCATTCGATAATGAAAAAAGTTTTTTCAAAAAGGCAACAATTTACCAATCAGAAGATGTTCAATTCTAATACTGCTGTAAAAATTGAGCCTTTCATGCCTATACAGAGGTGCAATGACTACTGTCAGCAGAGGTGTAATGACCATCCATTTGCTTCAGAGCTCCACACAGTAGGGTTCACTGACCTATTGCGTAAGACACATGTCTGGTAGCCTTGTTTCATTTTGTGGGTGAGCTTTTTTTTTGAAAAGATTCACCCCAAATGCATTTGGGACACAACCCCAAAATAAACCAAAAAAATATGGTTTTTTTAAAGATAAAAATAAAAATAAAAACTACGCAGTTTCAGAAATACCACCACCCTTGTCCCAGAAGACCATAATCCTCCCTTTTTGCAACTCTAATAAATTGCGCCTTTACCCATGAGAACAACAAGAATGATTTAAAGGGGGAAAAGCTGAAATACGAAGAACTATTGACGTCTTTGTGTTGTCAAAATTTATTGAATAAGAAATTTTTCTTTGAAGGAAGCTGGAATAATCTTTGTTGATGTTTGAATTTAGCCCTTTTTTCTTAAGAAAATTTTTCTTAAATAACCCAATTTTAAACTTGTTAGAGGCTGCAAAAGACTCAAGACTGGGGCATAGGTTCACCGTCCAGTGGGGCAACAACTCAAAATATACAACCAAAGCTACAATGACATGGTTTACATCAAAACATATCCAGAATGGCCCAATCAAAGTCCAGAACAAAATACCATTGCAAATTTGTGGCAGGATTTGAACATTGCTGTTCACAAATGTTTGACAACCAATCTGACTGACCTAAAGCTATTCTGAAAGGAAGAATGGGCAAACATATAAACTATTGGCCCAGGCGGCTGAATACATATGCACGCCACAGTTTTCAGTTTTTTAATTTGCAAACATTTGGAAAAGCACATATCCTTTCTTTTACACTTGGCTGTCCTTAAGTTTGCTGTCCCCTTCAACAGACCACACCCCCACTTTTCAGGCCATGTCTATTTTTATAGGGCCCTTCCTTGAATCCATAAATCATAAATGTCACCTAAAAAAACATGTTTTTATGTCATGATATTCTAAAAAAAATCCTAACTTTTTTACTTTTCTGGCAATGTTACTGTGTATATTGGGATACATAAGATTTTTTTTTTTACTTTTTATTCCTTTTTTTGTAGGGCTGGATGAAAAAACACAATTCTGGCATGGCTTTCATTTTTTATTTTCCATGGTGTTCACCATATGGATTAAATAACATAACATTTCATAGATTGGATTGTTAATCTTTATGGTTAATAAAGTGTTTTTATTGTAAAAATAGGGCTTTTGTGTTTGTTTATTTGTTTTTTTATTTGTTGAAACATTTTTATGTACTTGCTTTTTATTTTTTAGGATGACTAGTGTGGCATGTTGGGACTTGTAGTTCCATAGTTGCTGCCACAGAACTAAAAGTTCCAGCACACCACACTAACACACCATCAAGATAAGGTGCTGATAAATAAAAACCCTTGGTTTGCGACCTCATACTACTATATACAGTGATGGAAATAATTATTTGATCCCTTGCTGATTGTGTAAGTTTTCCCACTGACAAGGATATGAACAGTTTATAATTTTAAGAGTAGGTTAATTTTAACATTGAAAGATAGAATATCCAAAACAAAATCCCAAAAATCACATTGTATAAATTATATCAATTTATTTGCATTTTGTAGTGAGAAAAAAGTATTTGATCCCTTCGGCAAACTTGGTGGCAAAACGCTTGTTGGGAAGCACAATAGTCAGATGTTTTTTATTGTTGATGATGAGCTTTGTGCACGTCAAGAGGAATTTTGGTCTACTCCTCTTTGCAGATCACCTCTAAATCATTAAGATTTTGATGCCGTCGCGTGGTAACTTGGAGGTTCAACTCCCTCCATAAGTTTTCTAAGGGATTAAGTTCTGGAGACTGGCTAGGACACTCCATGACATAATGTGCTTATTTTTTATCCATTCGTTTGGTGCCTTGGCTGTATGTTTTGGGTCATTGTCTTGCTGGAAGACCCAGCCATGGTCAATTTTTAATGTCCTGGTGGAGGGAAGGAGGTTGTCACTCAGGATTTTACGGTACATGGCTCCATTGATGCGGTGAAGTAGTCCTGTGCCTTTAGCAGAGAAACACCCCAAAACCTAATGTTTCCACCTCCATGTTTGATAGTGGGGACGGTGTTCTATGGATCATAGGCAGCATTATTCTTCCTCATAACAAAGCGAGTTGAGCTAATGCCAAAGAGCTAAATTTTTGTCTCATCTGACCACAGCACCGTCTCCCAATCACTCACAGAATCATCCAAGTGTTCATTGGCAAACTTCAAATGGGCCTACACATGTGCTTTCTTGAGCAGGAGGACCGTGCGGGCACTGCAGGATTTTAAACCATTACAGCGTAACGTGTTACCAATGGTTTTCTTGATGACTGTGGTCCCAACTGCCTTGAGATCATTAACAAGTTCCTCCTGTGTAGTTTTAGGCTGATCTCTCACCTTCCTCATGACCAAAGACACCGCACAAGGTGAAATTTTGCATGGTGCCCCAGATCGATGTCGATTGACAGTCATTTTGTATTTCTTCTATTTTCTTACTATTTCACCAACAGTTGTCTCTTTCACACCCAACGTCTTACTTATGGTCTTGTAGTCCATTCCATCTTTGTGCAGGTCTACAATCTTGTCCTTGACATCCTATGAAAGCTGTTTGGTCTTGCCCATGTTGGAAAGGTTAGAGTCTGACTGATTAATTGAATCTGTGGACAGGAGTCTTTTATAAAGGTGACTATTTAAGACAGCTGTCTTTAATGCAGGTAACGGGTTGATTAGGAGCATCTAACTGGTCTGAAAGAGCCAGAACTCTTATTAGTTGGTAGGGGATCAAATACTTATGTCTCTCAGCAAAATGAAAATAAATTTATATAATTTATACAATGTGATATTCTGGATTCTATTTTGGATACTCTCTCAATGTTAAAATTAACCTACCCTTAAAATTATAGATTGTTCATATCTTTGTCAGTGGGCAAACTTACAAAATCAACAAAGGATCAAATAATTATTTCCTTCACTGTATATATTGTTGTTTGGCATTTGGACTTACCATTAGAGCTCTGTTCACCCTCTTTGGTGAATCCTGCCTCACCGACCACATACTCTCTTTCCATACGCTGTCTCTTATAATGTAGCTGTGTCTGTAGCCCCATATACCTACCTACATTGTGGTGCAATGTTTCACAGTAATCATCACCGTGTCTGTATAGGTCTCTAGTACAAAGTACCATGCTTACTGATCTTCTCCTCAAACAAGCTGGCATCCAAGATGAACCTGAAAAAGAGGGCATTTTTAAAGGGGCAAACTTATATACCACCATTCAAAAGTTTGGGGTCACCTAGAAATTTCCTTATTTTGGAAAGAAAAGCACACTTTTTTCAATGACTAATGACTGGCTAACATTAAATGAATCAGAAATACACTCTATACATTGTTAATGTGGTAAATGACTATTCTAGCTGCAAACATCTGGTTGCTAATGCAATATCTACATAGGTTTATAGAGGCCCATTTCCAAAAACCATCACTCCAGTGTTCTAATGGAACATTGTGTTTGCTAACTGTGTAAGAAAGCTATTGGATATTTTGAACACCCTTGAAAACCCTTGTGAAAGTATGTTAGCACATCTGAAAAAAGTTTTGCTGATTAGAGAAGCTATAAAACTGACCTTCCTTTGAGCGGCATGAGAATCTGGAGCCTTACATTTGTTGGTTCGATTAAACTTACAAAATGGCCAGAAAAAGAGAACTTTCATGTGAAACTCGACAGTCTATTCTTGTGCTGAGAAATTAAGGCTATTCCATGCTAGAAATTGCCAAGAAGCTGAAGATTTCCTACAATGGTGTGTACTACTCCAGAGGAGAGCACAAACAGGCTCTATCCAGAGTAGAAAGAGAAGTGGGAGGTCCTGCTGCACAAAGGAGCAACAAGACAAGTACATTAGAGTCGCTAGTTTGAAAAATCAATACCTCACAGGTCCTCAACTGGCAGCTTCATTAAATAGTACCCGAAAAATGCCGGTGTCAACGTCTACAGTGAAGAGGCGACTCCGGGATGCTGGCCTTCAGGGAAGAGTGACAAAGAAAAAGCCATATCTGAGACTGGCTAATAAAAGGAAAAGATTAATATGGGCTAAAGAACACAGACATTGGACAGAGAAAGATTGGAAAAAAGTGTTAAGGACAGAAAAATCGAAGTTTGAGGTGTTTGGATCACACAGAGGAACATTTGAGACGCAGAACAACTGAAAAGATGCTGGAAGCATGGTGGAGGTAATGTGATGGTCTGGTATTTTTTTGGTGCTGGTAAAGTGGGAGTTTTGTACAAGGTAAAAGGGATTTTGAATAAGGAAGGCTATCACTCCATTTTGCAACACCATGCCATACCCTGTGGGGGGCGTTTGATTGGAGCCAATTTCATCCTGCAACAGGACAATGACCCAAAGCACACCTCCAAATTATTAATGAACTATTTAGGGAAGAAGCAGGCAGCTGGTATTCTATCTGTAATGGAGTGGCCAGCGCAGTCACCAGATCTCATCCCCATTGAGCTGTTGTGGGAGCAGCTCGACCGTATGGTACGCAAAAAGTGCCCATCAAGCCAATCAACTTGTGGAGGGCTTCTGGAAGCATGGGGGGAAATTTCTCCAGATTACCTCAGCAAATTCACATCTATAATGCCAACGGTCTACAATGCTAGAATTGCTTCAAAGGGAGCATTCTTTGACGAAAGCAAAGTTTGAAGTAGAAAATTATTATTAAAAAAAAAAAAAAAATATATATATATATATATATATATATATATATATATATATATATATATATATATATATATATATATAGATATATCTTCAGTGGTTGTCCCTGCCTCTACGGTTCCTGTGGCTCTGAGGGGTCCCAAGCTTCGGCTGTCGCTCCCATCTAAGTTCGACGGAGACCTGAATCTTTGCAGGTTTCATCACCCAATGCTCTATGCACGTGGAGCTGATGGCAGATCAGTTCCTGTCCGAGCGTGCAAAAGTGGCTTCGTGGTCAGCCTGCTCTCCGGGAAGGCCCTGGCATGGGCTACACCTCTGTGGGACAGGAACGATCCAGTGACGGCGGATCTTCAGTCGTTCCTCAGTGAGTTCCGCAATGTCTTCGAGGAACCAGCTCGTGCATGCTCCGCTGAGAAAGCCCTCCTAAACCTACGCCAGGGGGATCTGTCTGTTGGAGACTATGCGGTGCAAGTCCGCACTCTGGCCTCTGAACTGTCATGGAACGAGGCCGCGCTGTGCGCCACCTTCAAGAAAGGGCTCTCAAGCCGAGTAAAGGACGTCTTGGCCGCTAGAGACCTCCCGTCTTCCCTCAGTGACCTCATCCAGTTAGCGACCCGCATCGACGTGCGCTTCATTGAACGGGAGGAGGAACTTCGGCAAAGGGGCGTAGTCACCCAACCCCCCGGTTTCCCCCCCCTGGCACCGGGGGTTCCAGGGGCCCCCCGCTCCACAGCCCCAACACCACCGGGGAGCCCATGCAGATTGTTTGGGCTCGTCCTCTGAGCAGATTTGGCCCGCGTTTGGAAAAGGGAAAATTGTGCCTCAAACTGTGGAAAGCCCAGAGCATTACCGGGGAATTTTTCTCAGGCCCCCAACCCTTTGGGGAAATCCCGCCCCTAGGACCCTGGGGAGAGGCTTTCCTAGGTGCAAATCCTCCTCCCCCATGTCTGTTGAGGGCCCGTGCGGGCCCTTCTCAAGACGGGGTTCCTTTTCCCGGTTCCCCGGCGTTTCGGGATTGGGGCTCACCCGGGAAAATACTTCATCCACCGTCTCTGGTAAAACCTTAGGGGCCTTCCCGGTGGTCAGTTTGGGAAAAAACCGCTCTCATTCATCCTCAGGGGGGAGCTGCTTGCGACACCTTTCCAGTTTGTCAACAAGCCACTGTCCCTCCCGGGGGGGGCGCTGCATAAGGAAAAAATCCCCTTCTATGTTTTTGCCCGCCCCTCATCAGGGCCCCCCTCCTTGGACTCCCAGGGCTGCGGGCTTCTCCCCTATCCGGGACAATTCTGGAGAGGGGGACTCTTTGGGGGTTTCCCCAATTTTTTCGGGGGATTGTTTGGTGGAACCCCCCCGGTTCTTTCCTGTTTCTCCCCTCGACCCTTCGGGGAACCTTTCCCGGGGACTGCCCCCCCGAATATCTGGTACGCCGATGGGGTTCCTGGGGGACAAGCGCGGCCCTTCCCCCCGCATCGCCCCATACGATTCCCGATCGATTTATTCCCGGGGGTTCCCAGCCTCCCGGGGGCGAGTCTCCCCTCTCGGGGTTCCTGAGACCCAACCATGCCCGGGTTTACTTCCAGGAGATTCTCGGGAAAAGGGGTTTCCCCCAAAACCCTCGTTCCCCGGGGTTTTTTGAAAGGGGCCCGGTACATTAGGCCCGGCATGGGACTCCCGGGCTAAATAAAGATCACGTAAAAAACCCCCGGTTACCCTTGCCGTTGATCACAAAAACTTTTTTGCCCGCCTGCGGGGCGCAAAGATCTTTTTCCAATTGGTTTGAGGGGGCCTATAACTTGGCCCGAACCCGGGCAAGGGGGGATGAAGGGAAGAGGGGCCTTCAACCCCGGGGATGGGCACTTTAAAAGCCCAGGGGGATCCCCAGGGAAACCTGTTTTAATGCACCTCCCGCCCTTTCAGGAGCCGTAAAAATGACTTTCTTCAGAGACCCCTCTACTCCTTGAGCCCGATCCCTTTTTTTTTTTTTTTTTTTTTCCTCCCGACCTCGAGACCCCCCAAAGTCAGGGTTCGCCAGGTTTTGAAGGTCTCCGGGCGCCCTGGGGCTTTTACACCCGTTTTTGGGGGCTTTTTAACTATTTACCGCCAATTCATCCCTCACTTCTTACGGGGTGGCTCCGATAGGGGGCCCCTTTTACCAAGAAAAAAGCCAACCCCACGCACCCGGGCCCGTCGAGGCCCGAAGAGGCTTTTTTTGGGGCTAAGCCCGCCTTCTTTTCGGCATCTACCCTTTTTCACCCGAAACCCCGGAAAAACCCCTTTCCCACGTGGAAGTGGGGGCCTGGTCTTTGGGAGTGGAGCAGTTTTTTCGCAAAAAGGGCCCCCGGGTAAGCCCTGAAAAGTGCGGCTTCTTTTCCAAAAGACGTTTCCCCGGGGGTTCGGCCCGGAAGAGGTTTTTAAAAAACCCCGATGCAAACCCGGGGGGGGCTTTTTTCCCCTTTTTTAAAATTTGGGCCCTGGGGGAAAAATGGGGGGGTTTCCCCCTCCCTGGAGGGGTTCCCGTTTCCCAAACCCTTTTTATCTAACTGGGGAACCCCAAAAAACCTCCAATATCAAAAAGGGACGGGGCCTCAGGGGGAAATTTAACCCACGGCCAAATTTTAAAGGGGGTTTTTGCGTTTTTCTTTCCCTCCCCCGGTTTTATTTCCCCAATTCCAAACTTTCCAGGCCTGCCCGGGGAAAATTTTGGGTTAAAAGCGGACGCCCCCTTCCTCCCCTTTCCCCCCCTGGGGGATTTTTTTTTGGTTTTTGGGTTAAAAAAGGGATATTTTTTTACTCCGGGAACCCCTTCATTAAATTCCCTTTTCCAAAAAAAAAGGGGTTTCCTTTTTTCCTTCCAACCCCACTTTCCCCAGGGGGGAAACTCCCGGGGGGGGGAAGGGGGTCCCCCCCCCCCCGGAAGGGGGGCCCCCCCTTTAAAGGGGTTTGGCCGGCCCTTGTTTTTTGGTCCCCCCGGACGAAAAATCTTAAAAACCCCCTTGGGAACATTGGGGCTCTTTTGGGTTGGCCCCCGGGTTTCCCCACCCGGGTTTTCCCAAATGGTCCCCCTTTATTTGAAACCCCCTGGTTTTTTCCTTTCAACCCGGCTTTTTTCCCAAAGGCTTTTCCCTCCCCCGGGTCTGTGGCTATGCCCCAATTTTTTTTGAGGTCAAAGAGTTTTGGGGAAAGGGGGAGAATAGGGGAAAAAAAGATTTTTTTTAGGGGACGGGAAAAGGGGTTTCGGCCCTGAAGAGGGTTTTTGGGGCCCGGGGGAGAATATCTTAAACCGCACCTCATCCAGAGTTCCCCCAAATTTTTAAAAAAAAAGGGGGGGGCCAAGGGGCCAAAGGGGGGGGGTACTGTCAGGGGACCCCCCTTTGTGACCACTGCCCGGGGGTTCGCAGGCGCACCCGTGCCCAAACACCAAGCGGAGCCCCATCCCCACGTGGGGTTCGGGGTCCGCTCCCCCCCCCCCCGCCCCCGGGCCGGCGTTCACTTACCCGGCCACCCCCTGCTCAGCCTGTCCCCGTCCCCCGGGCGCGAAGCTCCCCCTAGGGCGCGCGCGCCGGCATTTTAAAAATTTAAAGGGGGCAGTGCCCCGGGGTTAATTGGTCTTTGGGCCGGGCACTGCCCCCAAATTTTATTTTCCGGCCTTTTCCCTGGCGGCCCTCGCCGGACCCTTGGGTATTTCCCTTGGAAAAAAGGCCTTCCTAGTTTTGTCTTTTTCCTGTTTTAGTTTTAACGAACCTTGGGAGTTTACTTTAAACCGACCACGAACCTTGCCGCCAGCCCTGACCTTCTGCCTGCCCTACGTTTACGAACCAGAGCCACCTGTCCTGACCTCCTGCCTGTCCCCGACTACGAGCTTGCCTGGAGATTCCGTACCTCGCCTACCCTTGGCCGCCACCGCAGGCAAGTCCCGCCAGTGGAAGTGACCTGGTAGACTCCCACCGCAGCAAGACCATCCCGCTTTGCGGCGGGCTCTGGTGAATACCGGGACCTACTTAGATTCCACTCCCTGGTGTGGGCTTACGCCATCGCCTGCGGTGGTCCAGTGGATCCACCTCCAGACCGTAACATATATATATATATATATATATACACTCACCGGCCACATTATTAGGTACACCATGCTAGTAACGGGTTGGACCCCCTTTTGCCTTCAGAACTGCCTCAATTCTTCGTGGCATAGATTCACAAGTGTTGCAACGATGCTCAATTGGTACCAAGGGGCCCAAAGAGTGCCAAGAAAATATTCCCCCACACATGACACCACCACCACCAGCCTGAACCGTTGATACAAGGAAGGATGGATTCCATGCTTTCATGTTGTTGATGCCAAATTCTGACCCTACCATCCGAATGTCGCAGCAGAAATCGAGACTCATCAGACCAGGCAACGTTTTTCCAATCTTCTACTGTCCAATTTCGATGAGTCTAGGGCAAATTGGAGCCTCAGTTTCCTGTTCTTAGCTGAAAGGAGTGGCACCCGGTGTGGTCTTCTGCTGCTGTAGCCCATCTGCCTCAAAGTTCGCCGCACTGTGCGTTCAGAGATGCTCTTCTGCTACCGTTGGTTGTAACGGGTGGCTATTTGAGTCACTGTTGCCTTTCTATCAGCTCGAACCAGTCTGCCCATTCTCCTTTGACCTCTGGCATCAATAAGGCATTTCCGCCCACAGGACTGCAGCTCACTGGTATGTTTTTTCTTTTTCGGACCATTCTCTGTAAACCCTAGAGATGGTTGTGCGTGAAAATCCCAGGAGATCAGCAGTTTCTGAAATACTCAGACCAGCCCTTCTGGCACCAACAACCATGCCACGTTCAAAGGCACTCAAATCACCTTTCTTTCCCCCACTGATGCTCGGTTTTTTTGGGAAATGCAGGAGATTGTCTTGACCATGTCTACATGCCTAAATGCACTGAGTTGCCGCCATGTGATTGGCTGATTAGAAATTAAGTGTTAACGAGCAGTTGGACAGGTGTACCTAATAAAGTGGCCGGTGAGTGTATATATATATATATATATATATATATATATATATATATATATATATATATATATATACACACACTACTGTTCAAAAAGTTTGGGGGGGTGGGGTCACCCAGACAATTTTGTGTTTTCCCTGAAAACTCATACTTTTATTTATCAAATGAGTTGCAAAATGAATAGAAATATAGTCCAGACATTGACAGGGTTAGAAATAATGATATTTATTTGAAAAAATAATTTTCTACTTCAAACTTTTCACTTTCACAACCAGGTGATGATTGAACGAAGAGCTGGCTATGTAAGAGGCTGTGCACTCGGGTCCTGTGGATATGCCATAAATGTCTGATGTGGTTAAATACAGACATCTTGGCATGCATTACACAATCATGAGGGTTATATTAACATTTTAAAACATTTTTTTTTTTAATTGCAGCACTTCTCTTTTATAGATGAAAGCCTCCTTCAGGATCGTCTCTTCAGGACTATTTATATTTATATATGCTTCTGCATATACTGTATTTGACCTGATACTAGGTTTTCACACAGGTCCTATAAGTTCTAAGAGAGCCAAATGAAAGAAATAAATAAAAAAAATATATATATATATATATATTAATGTGTGTGTGTGTGTGTGTGTGTGGGAGGGGGGGGTTACCTTCAATTCCATTAAAAAGTTACAGCACTGGTTATGCCCTAAGGCCATGTTCACACGGCTTAAAATGGGCCATATTTCGGTCCGTAATTACGCGCCGAAGTGCGCCAATTACGGGCCGGAAACGGCCCATTCATTACGATAATTCACAGTTCTCATAGAGAACTATGGATTACGTCTCCTCTCCCCGCCGGGCGAAGCCGCCAGGCGGGAGATAATTGACATGTCACTTTCTAGCGGCGTATACGCGCCGCTAGCAATGATTGTCTATTGGCCGGCGAAGTGCCGCCCCCCTCCCGTCCCCCCGCTCCCGCCCCGCCCCCGTCCACACGGCGTAATTGCGGGGCGTAATTACGCCCTGCAAATACACCGTGTGAACATGGCCTAACTCAAATTATGTAAGAGAGGATGAAGCTCGTAATTCGCACATTGCAGCTGCAAGCATCATTCACTTTCACAACCTAGATTCCCTACTGTGTGTTTTTCAACAAATCACACCTTCTAATAGCTCCAATGGTAAATTAAACTATTTTCTTGATAATTTCTTCCAAAAAAAGATTATTTAATGGAAGTCTTCTGTTTATGGTCCCAAGGTACATTATAATCACCTTTGTTTACCTGCTATTTCTTTTTTAATTAACTGACATCCTGTTAGCATACACTTTTTTGTCCCCAGTGTATTAATTATACATAATTGATAACAGAAGCATGTAATTCTTATTAAAAAGATGAATAATACATTTACTTGCTTATCATTACTTGAAAATTAAACTTAAACACCGAAAATTTTACAGACTTAAAAACTCATCTGAGACAAGCAATCAAATTACACATATTTATGTTTTTGTAATGAAATATTATTAGACCTAGTAGTATGAGTCATTTTCTGGAAATAGTAACACATAGGGGGACATGTATGAACCTGGCACAGACTCGCCACCTCTACCTCTGTTTTTAATAGCGTACAATCCGACAGTATGTATAAAAGTGTCTCACAGCACTTTATAAATGTGTCCTGTTCTACACCAAAAGTAGTCTCAGCCATACAACTTTGAAATTGTTGTGGATATGTACGATATTTCTGTGTCAAACTTTGCCACATTCAAGTGTCGTGTCTGGCACAGATTACGCCAAGTTTTGCCGTACGACAGTTCATACATCTATAGAGCAGGGAAACATCAGTTTGTTAGACTCAAAGCACAGCAGAAAAAAAAGGCGCAGCCCCATTCATACATGTTGCTTATAATATTTGAGACTTTTAAAGGGGTTTTCCGACCCAAAGAAGGCATATAAAGCATAACTCCTCACCTCCGTCTCAAAGCCACGTGACTATTGAATGAAGAGCTGGCTATACAAGTGTGCACTCGGGTCCTGTGGATGTGGCACAAATTTCTGAGGTGGTTAAACACAGACATCTTGGCATTCATTTCACAATCATGAGGGTTATAGTAACATTTTAATTATTATTATTTTTTTATTGCAGCACTTCTCTTTTACAGTTGTAAGTCTTGGTCAGGATAGTCTTCAGATTCATATATATATATATATATATATATATATATAGTATATATATATATATATATATATATATATAATTATATATATTTATATATTATATATATATATATATATATATATGTATATATATATATATATATATATATATATAATATATATATATACAGTATATATATATATATATATATATATATACATATATATATATATATTTATGTATATACTGTATTTGACCTAATACTAGGTTTTCACACAAGTTCTAAAAGTTCTAAGAGAGCCAAATCAAACAAATAAAAAATTTGATCGTTCATATATAGACGAAAAGGATTCATTAACACATCTTAGTGAATGATGAAGCATGTGAACCTTTGCTTTCAGTATCCGGTAATTGTTGATTAGTCCTGCACATTGACTTGGAAGAATTTTTGCCCATTTCTCTGCAAAAAAAAAAACGCTTAAGCTCTGTAATGTTTCGTCCCATGTTTCCTCCCATGACCTGCTCGCTTCAGATCCTACAAGAACTACTGAATTAAGATCAGGACTTGGTCTTTCCAAAACCTCAACTTTATTCTTCTTTAACCATTCTTTACTAGATCGACTTGTGTGCTTAGAGTTGTTGTCTTGTTAAATGACCAACATTCTCTTGAGATTGAGCTTGCAAACAGATGTCCTGACATTTTCCTGTAGAATCCATTGGTATAGTTCGGATATAATTTTTCTATCAATGATGGCAAGCCATTCTGGCATAGATGCAACATATCAGGTCCAAACCATTATGTTATCATCACCATGTTTCACAGTTGGAATTAGGTTTTTATGCTGGAATGCAGTGTTTTACATTCTTGAAACATAACACTTTTCATTTAAACAAAAAAGCTCTATTTTGGTCTCATCCATCTACAAAACATTGTTCCAATAGTTGTCTAACTTGTCCAGTTTTGATATTTAGCAAACTGTACATGGGGACAGTAATATTTTATTTGGAAAGTAGCAACTTTCTTTGTGCAATTCTCTTATGTACACCATTGTTGTTCAGTGTCCTCCTGATGGTGTGGTCATAACCTTTAATATCAGCTACTGTATTAGAGGCATTTGGTTGCTTAAAGGTAACATTGGGTTCCTTTCTTTATGGCTCTAACCTCTTACCGACATTTGACATATTAGTACATCATAGAGTTGGTAAGGGGCTTTCGAGTGGGATCCCCCCGTGATCCCGCTACATAGGCAGCGGGGCTCCATTCCACGCTGTTTAATCATTTAGATGCCGTGGCAAACATAGCCGCAGTATCTAAATACATGGGAAACGGTGCTGTGCACTGTTTCTCACTGCTATTGAGATCCATGGTGAGATTGCATGGTCCTGATTGATGTACATGGCAACTGGAAGCCCCAGGCAGGAAGTAGTGAAACCGCCATATTTGTATACCCTATTGCAGGGGTGTCAAACTGCGGCCCTCCAGCTGTTCGGAAACTACAACTCCCATCATGCCCACTGTTATAGATTATACAAATGCATGATGGGAGTTGTAGTTACTCAACAGCTGGAGGGCCGCAGTTTGACACCTGTGCCCTATTACATTGTTTATATAATGTAATAGGCTGTATAAATGATCGTCCCCCTAGTAGTGAAGCAACCTAGGGGGACTCGATGTTAAAGTAAAAAAAAAATGTTTAAAGTGTAAATACATATATATTAAAAGTTCAAATCATCCCCTTTTTTCCATTTTACAAATAAAAAAAAATAAAATAAAATAATAAAACAGTTACACATAATTGGTATTGCCGTGTCCGCAAAAGTCCGATCTATTAAAATATAATAAATTTATCCCGAACACTGAACACCGTAGAAGAAAAAAAAATCCAAACGGCAAAATTGCATTTTTTTGGGTTATGTCACGTCCCCTAAAAATTGGAATAAAAGTTATCAAAAAAGTTGCATGTATTCCAAACTGGTACCAGTAAAAAATACACTTCAGCTTGCAAAGAATTTACCCTCACTCAAGTCCGTAGATAACAGTACAAAAAAGTTATTGGTTGTAGAAAATGGCACTGTGGCAAAAATTTGAAAAATAAAAACTGTTTTAATTTTTTTTACCGTACCAAAACATACTGAAAACCATACATGTTTGGTATTGCCGAATTCGTATCCACCCAAAGAATACAGATAACACATCAATTATAACAAAGATTAAGGTCTGTAAAAAAAAAAAAAAAAATCTTGCAAGCATGTCGCAAGTATGCTTCTTCACATTGTTTCCCACTTAGAATTTTTTTTTGCGGTTTCCCAGTATTTTCTATAATATGGTAAATGACACTATTAGAATGTACATCTTCTCAAACAAAATAAAAGCCCTTATATGTCCATGTAGGTGGAGAGGAAGAAATGAATGTGAACTAAAAAAATAGGCCTCAGTGTTAAGGAGTTAAGAATTATAATAGTCCTTCTCTTGGCATGATCTTTGTGGGTTAACCACTCCTGGCAAGGGTAATAATGGTTTTGACTTTTCCTTCATTTGCACACAATCTATGTGAATTGTGGGGTCCAAACCTTTTAAAAATTATTTTGTAACCTTTTCCAGCCTGATGAGCATCAAAAACTCTTTTTCTGAGCTCATCAGAAATCTCCTTTGTTTGTGCCAAGATACAGTTTCATAAACATGTCTTGTGAAATCAGACTTTAAAACATCCATGGTCTTATTAAACAGGTTATCCACTCACACCTGATTGTCATCCCATTGATTACAGTGTCTGACTCTAATTTAAGTTATCTGCTGATCCTAAGGCCTCGTTCACACGGCTTATTATTTGCGCTGCAGTACGGCTGGAATCCGTCCCAGTCATTACGGTAATCCACAGTTCTCATAGAGAATATAGGATTCCGTCTCTTCTCCCCGCTCAGCGAATACGCCGAGGGGGGAGAAAGTGACATGCACATTATTTACGGCGCCCCTGCTGCACGGCTGCCGGCGTAATTGCGGGGCGAAATCCGTCCCCGCAATTACATCGGCAATAAGCCGCGTGAACCAGACCTAAATGTTTACGTACTTTTAGCTTTCACTGTTTTGTAACATTGGATCATTTTCCTTAATAAAAAAATGACCAAGTCTAATATTTTTTTATTCATTTACTTGATTTGAGTTTCTTGTATATACTTTTTGACTTGTATGAAAAGTCCTGTTGTAGTTATAGTTTTATGAAAATTTAATCGCATTTAAGATAGATGAAAATTTTGACAGGATTCACAAATAGTGGTTGAGCGATTATTTATCGACAATGTTGAATTCGGCCATTTAGGCAATGTTTTTATGGTAGATCGAAATTTTCAGAATACATGCGATAATTAAGGTGAAAATCTGTAATCATCTATTAAGATCGCGCCATTGTCGGCGCTTCCTGTTAATTTTGGCTCGGCCAGCAAATCAGATTTTACAGAAATAGAGCAGGGTGAGTTGTGTGTGCGACCGTCATGACTGGGATGTGTATGGTTGCGATTGGCTGGAAAATATCACATGACTCGTTATTACATTGAACAGCGTTTCATGGGTTCAGCCTTAGTGTCTCTCAGCGTTTCAATAGGTAATAGGACGAGCGCTTCGCCTGGTGGCATAACAGCCTCAGCGAAATTTATTCTATTTCTGCACAGAGAACATCTACTATTAGCTGTGATTCTTCCAATTTAGTTAGATTAGAGATTTGAAAGATTTTATGTAGTTAAGGCGCTAGAGGGGGGAGTGAATTTTAAAGCAGCATCTTCCGCGGTAAGGTCACGGGAGGAGCGGGGGGGGGGGGGGGGTGCGGGCGAACACAGACAAGCTCTATCTATTATAAAGAACACTGGATATTGTTCACCAAAGATCTTAGTGTTAGACATGGCACTGCAATAATTCTTTATTTTTTAACAGTTTGCTATTGAAATTTTTCATGGATTTTGGGCAGCCTGAATTCATTGGATACCACATAATTTACTAGTAATGCAGGTCTCTTTGGTTAGGTGCAAAACTTCAACTTTTATTATCTGTATACATTTCAGTTAGGTAGTTCATTTTACATTTTTAACCCATTCCTCACTGTGTTGATATATATCCTTGCTGTTATATTTTATACAATATCCTGCATTTCTTGAAGTCAGCACAGGTTGTTTGTTGCCTAAAAAATACGTGTATCATACAAAAAATAAAGATACGTGTTTTGGACTTTTGCGTAACCCAGACTTTGATACATGACGCAGCATCCCCGTTAATCTTATATAATACAGCAATTCTATAGTCCACCCACAGGTGATTGTAAGTGTGCAAAAAAATACCGTTGTATTATATGAAAACATAACAGATACGTGTTTTTTTGATTTTGCGCTCCCAGCTTTGTTTCATTGTCGCAGGCATCCACGAAAATCTTTGTAAAACTGAAATTCATAGTCACCAAGGTGAATTGAAAGGTGCAAAAAACATACGTGTATTATACGAAAATCATTAACATGATTCGTGTTGTTTGTCTTTTTGCGCACCCAGCTTTGTTAATTGTCGCAGCATCCACGAAAATCTTAAAACTTCCATTCAATAGTCACCACAGGTGAATTGAAAGGTGCAAAAAATACGTGTATTATACGAAATACATAACAGATTACGTGTTTTTTGACTTTTTGCACACCCAGCTTTGTACATTGACGAAGCATCCACGTAAATCTTAAAACAGCAATTCTATAGTCCCACAGGTGAATTGAAAGGTGCAAAAATAACCGTGTATTATACTGAAAACATCAAACAGATTACGTTTTTTTTTTGACTTTTGCGCTCCCGCTTTGTTTATTCATTGACGCCAGCTTCCACGTAAATCTTAAAAAAAACCAAAGCCAAATTCTATAAAGTTCCACCCAACACAGGTGAATTGAAAAGGGGCCAAAAAAAAATAAACGTGTTTATTTAATTTACGGAAAATAAACAAACATAATCCCCAGGTTTAAGGTGTTTTTTTTTGGAACTTTTTTTTGGGCACCCAACCCCCCAAGCTTTGTTCATTTGGACGGGCAGAAAAATTCCCACGTAAAAAATTCTTAAAAACAGGGCCCCAATTCTCATAGGGGTCCACCCCCCCCACAGGTGGGAATTGGGAATAGGTTTGGCAAAAAAAAATAAAAATTTACCGGTTGTTATTATACGGGAAAAAAAAAAAAAAAAACAAAAAAAATACAAAAAAAAAACAGATTAACTTTGTTTTTTGGAATTTTTTGCGAACCAAGGCTTTGGTTTCATTGGGACGCAAAGGCAAAATTTCCCAACGTTAATCTTAAAAAAAAATAAAAAAAAAAAACAACCAAAAAATTCTATAGTTACACACCAGGTTTGAAATCTGGGGAAAAAAAAAGGTTTGGCACAAAAAAAAAATTTTTTTTTACCGGTGTTTATTATACGAAAAACATTAAAAAAAAAACAGGATTTTTAAAACCAGGTTTTTTGACTTTTTTGCGCCCCCCCAAACCAGCTTTTTGTTTACATTTTGACGGCCAAAGGGCATTTCCACTAAAAAAAATCTTTAAAAACAAATCAGGGCAAATTTCTATAAGGTCCAACCCACCAAGGTGGATTTTGGGAAAAAAAGGTGCAAAAAAAAAAAAATTTTTTACGTGTTTATGTATACGAAAAACAAAAATAATAATACTCCATAACAAGGGAATAACGTGGGTTTTTTTGCCTTTTTGGCCACCCAAGGCTTTGGTCATTGGGGACGGGCCCAGCGTTCCACGTAAAAAAAAACTCTTAAAAAAATACAAAGCAAATTCTATAGTCAACCAACAAGGGGGGTTCAATTGAAATGGTGCAAAAAAAAAAAATACCGGTGTATTATAATCGAAAAACTTTAAACAAAAACAGATTTACATGTTTTTTTGACCTTTTTTGCGCAAACCCCACGGCTTTATTTCATTGGGAGCAAGGGGGGCATTCCACGTAAAAAATTATTAAAAAAACAAGGGCAAAATTTCTAATAGGTCCACCTAACAGGTGGAATTAAAAAAAAAAAAGGTGCAAAAAAATTTTTTTTTTTAAAACGTGTATTATACGAGGAATTATAAACAGGATTACGTTGTTTTTTGGGAAAAACTTTTTGGCGGCCACCAAGCCTTTGTTCATGGACGGGCAGCATCCAGTTAAAAATCTTAAAAAAAAAAAAAAAACAAGGCCCCCCCCACCAAATTTATAATCAACCCCAACAAGGTATTGAATTGAATAAAAAGGTGGCAAAAAAAATTTTTTACCGTGTTTCTTTTTTACTGGAACAAAAAAAACCCCAACAAACAAAAGATTTACATTGTTTTTTTTTGACTTTTGGGAGCCAACCCCAAGCTTTTGTTTTTTTCATTGGAGCAAAGCATCCCACGTTTTAAAAATCTTAAAAAAAAAAACAAGGGGCAATTTCTTATAGGGGAGTTCACCACCAGGTGAAAACTTTGAAAAAAAGGTTGCAAAAAAATTTTTTTTTTAAAAGAGTATTATACGAAAAAACATAAAAAACAGGATTTACCTGTTTTTTTTGGTACTTTTGCGCACCCAAAGCTTTTTTACATTGAAGGCCCCAGCCAATTTCCACGTAAAAAAAAATTCTTAAAAAAACAAGCCAATTCTATTAGGTTTTCATCACAAACAGGTGTGAAAGTGAAAAGGTTGCAAAAAAAAATACCGGTTGTAAAATTATTACGAAAAAAACAATAAAACTGATAAGTGTTTTTTGGGATTTTTGGGGAGGGCCACCAGCTTTTGTTCCATTGAACGGCAAGGGCCATTACGTAATTCTTAAAAAAAAAAAACCTGCAATTTATAATTTATACACCACAGGGTTGAATTGAATAGTTTTTGCAAAAAAATGTTTTTTAACCGTGTATTATACGGGGAAAAATAAAACATAAACACAAGATAACGTGGTTATTTTGGGAACTATGCGGGGGCCACCCAGGCTTTGGTTCATTTGAACGCCAGCAATTCTCTGTTAAAATCTTTAAAAAAACAGCAAATTTCTTATAAAATCCCACCACAAGGTGGATTGAAAGGTAGCAAAAAAAAAATATTACCGTGTTATTTATACGAAAAAAAAAACCAAATAAACAGGATTAACATGGGGGGTTTTTTTTTTTGACTTTTTTTGAAGCACACCAGCTTGCTCATTGGGACGGCAGGGAACTCCAGTTAAAAAAATCTTTAAAAAACAAAAAAGCAATTCTAAGGGTCACCCTAACAGGTGGGAATTGGAAAAAGTGCAAAAAATATTTTCTGTGTATTTATTTTACGAAAAAAAAAAAACCTAACAGCATTACGTTTGTTTTTTTTTGGAAACTTTTTGCGGCCCACCCAGCCTTTGTTCATGGAAACAGGCATCCAACGTTTAAAATCCTTAAAAAAACAAGCCAAAAATTTTAATTAGGGGGTCCCAACCAAGGGGTGGGGAATTGAAAGTGCAAAAAAAAAAATTACGTTTGTTAATTATTACGAAAAAAACATACAGGGTTACGTGTTTTTTCGGGAACTTTTGCGCACCCCAGGGCTTTGTTTCATTGACGCAGCTTCCACGTAAAATTCTTAAAAAACCAAAAGCAATTCCTATAGTCAACCCCACAGGGTGGAATTGGGGGAAAGGTGCAAAAAAAATTATTTTTTTTTTTTTTTACAGTGTATTATTACGGGAAAAAAGCATAAAACAGATATGTGTTTTTTTGACCTTGTGCGCCAAACCCAGCTTTTGTTTCAGTTGACGCAAGGCAAATTTACCCGTTATATCTTAAAAAAAAAATAAAAAAAAATCAAGGGCAATTTCTATTAGTTTCACCACAAGGTTGGGAATTGCAAAGGTGCAAAAAAAAAAATTTTTACCCCGTTGGCATATACGGGAAAAAAAAAACAATAAAAAAACATTTTACGTTGTTTATTTTTACCTTTTTTGCGGCAACCCCAGCTTTGATCATTGGACGCAAGAATCCACGTAAATCTTAAAACAAAGGGGCCAAATTTCTAATAAGCCAAAAACAACAAGGTGGGAATTGGAAGGTGGCACAAAAATTTAACAGTGTATTATTACGAAAAAAAAATATAAAAAACAAAGATCGTGTTTTTTTTGGACCTTTTTGAGACCCCAGGGGGCTGTGGTTCCATTGACGCAAGATCCCCACGTAAAATTCTTATAAAAAAACAGGCAAATTTTTTCATATTTTCACCACAGGGTGAATTGGGGAAAAGGTTGGCAAAAAAAAAAAATACCGTTATTATTATGAAAATAAAAAAAAAAAAAAACATACCAGATTACGAGTTTTTGGGACTTTTGCGCCCACCCAGGCCTTTTGTTCCATTTGGAACGCAGATCCACAAGTTAAAAATCTTAAAAAAAACAGCAAAATTTTTCTATAAGGTCACCCACAGGGTTGAATTGAAAAAGGTGCAAACAAAAAAATTTTTTTACCGGTGTTATTTTACAAAAAAACTTAAATAAATAACAGATACGTGTTTTTTGCTTTTTGCGCACCAAAGCTTTGTTTTCATTGACGCCAGCATCACCGTTAAAAATCTTAAAACCAGGCAAATTCTATAGTCACCAACAGGTGAATTTGGGAAAGTTTTGGGCAAAAAAAAATTTTTACCGTGTATTTATAACGAAAAACTTAAAAAAACCAAGGGATAACATTGTTTTTTGGGGACTTTTTTGCGCACCCCAGCTTTGTTCATTGGACCGCAGCATTCTACGTAAATCTTAAAAAAAAAAACCAGCAATTTCTATAAGGTCACCAACCAGGTGAAAATTGGAAAGGTTGGCAAAAAAAAAAAAAAATTTTTACCGGTTGTATTAACGAAAACACAACAAAAAAAAAAAAAACAGAATTAAACATGGTTTTTTTGGACTTTTTTGCGGGGGGCCCAACCCAGCTTTGTTCATCTGGACCCACGCCCAGGGCATTCCACGTACAATCTTATAAAAAAACCCAGCAATTATATATTAACCCAACAGGTGAAATTGGAAAAAGGGTGGCAAAAAAAATACCGTGTATTATACTAAAAAAAAAACATAACCAAAAAACAAAAAAAACAGATTACGTATTTTTTTTGACTTTTGCGCAACCAAAGGCTTTGGTTCCATTTGGACGGGCAGCTATTCCACGTAAAAATTCTTAAAAAATAAAACAGGCAATTTTCTATAGCCAAAAACCACCAGGTTGAAATTGGGAAAAAAGGTGCAAAAAATAAAAAAAAAAAAAATTTTTTTTTTTTTAACCGTGGTATTTTTTACGAAAAAAAATCATAAACAGGTACGTGTTTTTCGGGTCTTTTTGCGCTCCCCAGCTTTGTTTCATTGGAAAACGCAGGCTTCCTGTTTAAATTTCTTAAAAAAAAAAAAACCAGGCAAATTTTTTTTCTTAGGTCCACCCAACAGGATATGGGAAATTTTTGAAAGGTGCAACAAAAAATTTTAACCGTTGGTAATTATACGAAAAAAAAAAATAATTAGAAACAGATTAACGTGGTTTTATGACCTTTTTTGCGGCAAAACCAAGCTTTGTTTTCATTTGAACGGGGCCCCAGCAATACACGTTAAATCTTAAAAAAAAAAATACAGCATTTCTATAGCCCAAAACAACCAGGTGAACTTGGAAAAAGGTGCCAAAAAAAAATTAAACCAGTTGTATTATTTACGAAAAAAATAAACATAAGATTTTTACGTGTTTTTTGACTTTTTGGCCAACCCCAAGCCTTTGGTTTTCATTGACGCAGCAATCAACGATTAAAAAATCTTAAAAAAAATAAAAAGCCAATTCTTATAGGTCACCAACCAGGTTTGAATTGGATAGGTGCCCAAAAAAAAAAAAAAATACCGGTGTTTTAATATAGAAAAACACAACAGGATTACATTGTTTTTGGGGGGGGGACTTTTTTTGGCGCCCCCCACCCAAGCTTTTTGTTATCAATTGGGGAACGGCAAGCATTTTCCACGTAAAATCTTAAAAAAGCCAGGGCAATTTCTTATGTCCACCTCAGGTGAATTGAAAGGAAGCAAAAAAAATTTTTTTCTTACCCGTTGTATTATTACGAAAAAAAAACATTAACAGATACGTGTTTTATTGAACTTTTGAGCCCACACCCAGCCCAATTGTTTCATTTGATGGCCTGCCATCCAAACCGTTTTAAAAAAAATCACTTAAAAAAAAAAAAAAACCAGCCAATTTTCTATAAGGTCCCACTCCCCCCCCCCCAACAGGGGTTTGGGGAAATTGGGAAAAAGGTGCAAAAAAAATTACCGTGTATTATACGTGAAAAAAAACATAAAAATAAATAACAAGGATCGAGTTTTTTTGGGGGAACCTTTTTTGCGCCCACCCAGGCCTTTGTTCATTGACGCAGGCATCCACCGTAAAATTTTAAAATACAGCAATTCTCTAATAGTCTCCATCAGGTTTTGGAAATTGAAAAGTTGGCAATAAAAAATACCCGTGTATTTATACGAAAAAAAAAAATAAAAAAGATAACCATTAAAAAACAGATTACGGTGTTTTTATGGACTTTTTGAGCACCCAAGCTTTGTTTCATTTGTCGGCAAAGCAAATTCCACGTAAAATCTTTAAACAGCAATTATTTATATTGTCACATAAAAACAGGGGTGGGGGGGGAATTGGAAAAAAAAGGTAGGCAATAAAAATTACCGTCGTATTACTAACGATAAAAATAAAACCATTTAACTAGATTTAAAACATTGTTTTTTTGGACTTTTGGCGCCTCCCAGCTTTGTTTTCCCATTGACGCCAGGGCATCTTACGGTAAATCTTTAAAAAAATACCAAGGCCAATTCTATAGGTCCACCATCAGGTTGAAATTGAAAGGTTGCAAAAAAAAAAAAAATTAACCGTGTATTATTATAACAAAAACAATAACAGATAACGTGTTTTTTTGACTTTTTGGCACCCAGGCTTTGTTTCAAATTTTGACGGCCAGGGCAAATTTTTTCCAGTAAAAATTTCTTAAAAACAGAATTTTTTCTATAGGGGTCAAACCCAAACAGGTGAAATTGAACAAAGGGTGCAAAAAAAAAAAATTATTACCGTGTTTTATTATTTACGGAAAAAAAAAACCAAATACAGGATTACATGTTTTTTGAAAACTTTTTGGGCCCGCACCCAGGCTTTGTTCAATTTGACGCCAAGCAAATCTACGTTAAAATCTTAAAAAAAAAAAACAGCAATTTTTCTTATTGTTTCCAACCAACAGGTGGAATTGAAAGGTGGCATAAAAAAAAAAAAAAAATTTTATTTACCCGTGTAATTATTTACGAATAAAAAACATAAACAGATCTACGGGAGTTTTTTGGACATTTTGCGGGGCCACCCCAGCTTTGTCCATTTGAACGCCCCAGCATCAGGTAAATCATATAAAAACAGCAAATTCTTATTAGGGGTTCCCCACACAGGTGAATTGAAAAGGTTTGCAAAAAAAAAAATTTTTTTACCGTGTATTATTTACCCGGAAAAAAAACAAAACAAGATTAACGTGGTTTTTTTTTGGACTTTTTTTGCGCAACCCCAGGCCTTTTTGTTTCATTTTGACGCAGGGGGGCATTCCCACTCGTAAAATCTTAAAAACCAGGGCAATTTCTTATATCAACACACAGGTTGAATTGAAAAGGTGCAACAAAAATTTTTTTAACAAGTGTTATTATTTCGAAAAAAAAAACAACAAAAAAAACAAGGTACATGTTTTTTGGGAAATTTTTTGCGCACCAAGGGCTTTGTTTCAATTTGGACGCCAGCAATCCCGTTAAAAAATTTTTAAAAAACAAGCAATTTTTATATAGGTCACCCCAAAGGTGAAATTGAAATGGTGGCAAATAAATTTTACGAGTATTTATTACTTAAAAAACATAAAAACAAGGGATTTCACGTTATTTTTTTGGACCTTTTTTTGCGCAACCCGCTTTGTTCATTTATGGGACGCAGCATTCCCACGTAAAATCTTAAAAAAAAAAAAACAGCCAATTCTATAAGCCAAACACAGGTGAATATGAAAAGGGTGCAAAAAAAAAAATTTTTCCGTGGTATTTTACGAATAAAAAAAAAACATAAACGATTTTTACGTGTTTTTTTCGAACTTTTTGCGCACCCCCCAGGGGCTTTTGTTTTCAATTGGACGGAAGCTTCACGTTAAAAATCTTTAAAAAAAAAAAAAATAACCAGGGACAATTTTATTATAGGTCACCACAAAGGGTTAATTCGGGAAAGGTTGCAAAAAATTACCGTTGTATTTATACGGAAAAAAAATATAAACAGGATTTTACGTGGTTTTTTGGGACTTTTTGCGCAAACCAGGGCTTTTGTTCATTGACGCAAGGCATCCAAACGGTAAATTCATTAAAAACAATAGCAAAATTTTCTTATTAGCCAACCAAACGGGTGGGGGAATTGAAAAAAAAAAGGTGCCAAAAAAAAACTTACAGTGGTATTATAGAAAAAACATAAATAAAAAAACACGGATTAAGTGGTTTTTTTTTGACTTTTTTTTGGAGCCACCCCCCAGGGCTTTGTTCAATTGGACCGCAGGCATCCAACGTCAAATTTTTCCTTAAAAAAAAAGGGGCAATTTCTTTTTAGTCCACCACCGGTGGAAGTTTGATAAGGTGCAAAAAAAAATAAAAAAAATTAGCCGGGTAAAGTTATCGGGAAAAAAAAATAAAAATAAAAAAACCCCAAAACAGATTAACATGTTTTTTTGACTTTTGCGCCCCACCCAAAAGCTTTGGTTCATTGACGGGCAGGCCAAACCAACGTTAAAATCTTTAAAAAAAAATAAATAACCAGCTAATTTAATTTAGGGGTTCCACCCACACGGTGGAATTGAACAGGATGGGCAAAAAATTTTTTTTTACCGTGTATAATTTACGTAAAAAAAAACATCTAAAATAAAATCAGATAACGTGTTTTGACTTTTTGGGAGCACCCGGGCATTGTTTCATTGAGCACAGGGCATCCCCCCACGTAAAAAAAAATTCTTAAAAAAACAGGGCAAATTTCTATTTGGGTCCACACAGGTGAATTTGGGGGAAAGGTGCAAAAAAAAAATCAGGTTGTTTATTTATTACGAACATAACATAACCAGAATTAACGAGGTTTTTTTTGGGACTTTTTGCCTCCACCCAGTTTGTTCATTGGACGGCATCATCCAGGTTATAAAATCTTAAAAAAACCAGAATTTTTCTATAAGTTCCACACCCACATGTTGAATTGAAAAAGGTTGCAAATAAAATTTTTTTACGTGTTTATTATACGGGAAAAAAAAACATAAAAAACAAGATAACGTGGTTTTTTTTTGACTTTTGAGCCACCCAGCTGTGTTCATTGGAGTGCCAAAGGATTCACGTAAAACAAATCTTAAAACAGGGCAATTCTATTTTTCCAAAAAAAACACAGGTGATTGAAAAGGTTGGGCAAAAAAAAATTACGCGGGGTGTATTATACGGGGGAAAAAAAACATAAAAACCAGATACATGTTTTTTGAATTTTGGCGCCCAACCCAGCTTTGCTTCATTGGACGGGCAAGGGCGGGCCTCTTAACGTAAAATCTTAAAAAAAACGCATTTATATTAGTAAACACAGGTTGGGGAATTTTTGAATAAAGGTTGCAAAAAAAAAAAAAAAAAATTTTTTTCGGTTGTATTTTATACGGGAAAAAACCTTAAACAGATAGGGGAGTTTTTTTGACTTTTTTGGGCCACCCAGCTTTTGGTTCATTGGGACGCTGCATTCCATGTTAAAAAATCTTAAAAAAAACTGCAAATTCTATAATCAACAACAGGTTGAATTGAAAAGGTTGCAACCCCAAAATTTTAACAGTGTAAATTTATTACAAGAAAAAAAAAAAACACTAAAAAATAAAACAGATTAAACATGTTTTTTGACTTTTTGCGGCCCCCACCCAGGCTTTGTTTCAAATTGACGGCCAGCCATCTACGTAAATTGCTTAAAAAACAGGCAAAAAATTCTATAAGGTCCCACCCCCACAGGGTGTGAATTTGAAAAGGTGCAAAAAATACGTGTTGTATTTATCGGGAAAAAAACATAAAAAAATAACAATTACGGAGTTTTTTTTGACTTTTGGGCGGCCCAACCCCCAGCTTTGTCCATTTTTGACGCCCCCAGCATCCAAGTAAAAATTTTCTTTAAAAAAATAACAGCCAAACTTCTATTAGTTCCACCACAGGGTTGGAATAGGAAAAGGTGCAAAAAAAAAAAATTACCGTGTTATTTTATCGAAATAAAATAAAACATAAACCAGATACGTGTTTTTTGGACTTTGCGGCACCCCCAGGCTTTGGGTTCATTGACGGCCAGTCATCCAAAACGTTAAAATCTTAAAAACAAGCCAATTTCTATAATTTCACCACAGGGTGAAATTGGAAAGGGTTGCAAAAAACCCCAAAATACAAGTGTATATAACAGGGGAATTAAACACAACAGATACTGTTTTTTGGGGACCCTTTTGCTCGACACCCTGGGCTTTGTTCATTGACGCAGCCATTTCCACGTAAATTCTTAAAAAAAAAAACAGGGGCAATTTCTACAGGTTCAACCACAAGGTGAATTGAAAAAAGGTGCAAAAAAAAATTACCCGTGTATTATACTAAAAAAAAAATAAACAAACAGATACGTTTTTTTTTTTTTGGACTTTTGCGCAACCCAGCTTTGTTTTTTTTTTCTTGGACGGCAAGCATCCACGATTATATCATTTATAAAAAAACACCCAAGGCCCAATTTCTAATAGCCCAACCCAACCAGGTGATTGAAAGGGTGCAAAAATTTACCGGTTTGTTTTTTTATTTCAGGAAAATAAAAAACATTAAACAGGATACGGTGTTTTTTTCGGACTTTTGCGCACCAAAGCTTTGTTTTTTTCATTGGGACGCCCCATGCCTTCACGTAAATCTTAAAAATAAAAAAAAAAACAGAATTCTATAGGTCAAACCCCACAGGTGAATTGAAAGGTGCAAAAAAAAAAAAATTTTTACCGTGTAATTATGTAATCGAAAAATATTAAACAGGAAAAAGTTGTTTTTTTTGGGACCTTTTTGGCGCCACCCCATGGGCTTTGGTCATTTTGGGACGCCAGGGGCATCCCAAGTAAATTTTCCTTAAAAAACCAGCACATTCTTAATTTAAAGCAAAAAAAAAAACCACAGGTTGGAATTGAAAAAAAAGGTGCCAAAAAAAAATTTTACCAGTGTTTATTTATTTACGGGGAAAAATAAAAAAAAAACATAAACCAGATTTACGTGGGTTTTTTTGAAATTTTTTTGTCGCAAACCCAAGCTTTGTTCATTGACGCAGCAATCCCCCACGTAAAATCTTTAAAAAAAAAAAAAGGCAAATTTTCTATTAGTTCCACCACAGGTGAATTGAACAAAAAGGTGCAAAAAAAAATTACCCCGGGTATTTATACGAAACAAAAAAAAACCAAAAACAGATACCTGTTTTTTTTTGGACTAGTTGCGGCACCCCAGCTTTGTATTCATGACGGGGCAGCATCCACGTAAAAATTCTTTAAAAAAAAAAAAAACAAGCAATTCTATTTTTAAGTCCCCACCAACAGGTTGAAAATTTGAAAAGGGAAGGCAAAAAAAAAAAATTTTAAAACAGTTGTATTATAACGAAAAAAAAACTTAAAACAAGGATACCAGTGGGGTGTTTTGGGACTTTTTGTAGCACCCAAAGCATTGGTTCCATTGAGCAAAGCATCACGTTAAAAAATCTTAAATAAACCAGCAATTTCTTTATTAGTCCCCCACCCCCCACAGGTGAATTGGAAAAAGGTGCAAAAAAAAAATTTTAACCGTGGTTTATTATACGGAAAATACCATTAAAAAAAAACAAGATAACGGGGAGTTTTTTGGAAACTTTTTGGCGCCCCACCAAAGGCCCTTTGCTTCAATTGGAGGGGGGGGGGAACGGCAGGGCCAATCCCACGTATAATATTAATTAACAGCAATTATAATAGTCACCAAACAGGTGAAATTGGATGGTGCAAAAAAAAAAATATCGTTTTATTATTTACGAAAAACATATACAGGATTACGTGGTTTTTTTGGGGACTTTTGAGGGCAACCCAGCTTTTATTGTTTTCATTGGGGAACGCAGCATCCACGGTAAATCTTATAAAAAAAACCAGGCAATTTTCTATTGTCACAAAACAAGGGTTTGAAATTGAAAAAGGTTGCAAAAAAAAAAAAATTTTTTTACCGTGTAATTTATAAGGGAAAAAAAAAAAAAAAACCTTAAAAAACAGATAAACATGATTTTGGGGGGGACTTTTGGCGCACCCAGGCTTTGGTTTTCATTTGGACCGGCAGGGCAAAATCTACGTTTAAATTTCTTAAAAACAGGCAAATTTCTATTTTAAGTCACCAACAGGTGGGGGAATTGAAAAAGGGTGCAAACAAAAAACTTTACCGGTGTTATTATACGAAAAATTAAAAAAAAATAAAACATAACAGTAGGAGTTTTTTTTGACCTTTTTGCGCCCAACCAAGCTTAGTTTCATTGGGGACGGCCTGCCAATCCATGTAAAATTTCTTTAAAATAACCCAAAAGCAATTCTATTAAATCACACCCAACAGTGGGGGATTGAAAAGGTGGCCCAAAAACAAAAATACATGGTGTATTAATACGAAAACAAACACAAAAACAGGGATTTACATGTTTTTTGACCATTTTTTGCGCCACCCCAGCTTTGTTTCATGAGCAGCATCTACGTAAAAAATCTTTAAAAAAAAATAAAAAAAACAAAGGCAAATTTCTATTAGGGTCACCACAGGTGAAAATGAAAAGGTTGCAAAAAAAAAATACAAATTTTTACAGGTGGTATTTTTTTTACGGGAAAAAAAAAACATAAAAAAAAAAAAAGATACGTGCGTTTTTTTGGACTTTTGCGCACCAGCTTTGTTTTCCAATTGGGGGAAGCAGGCAATCCCACGTAAATTCTTAAAAAACAGCCAAATTCTAATAGTCACCCAAAGGGGTGGGAAATTGAATGGTGGCAATAAAAAAAATTCAAACCGTGTTATTTATTCGGAAAATAAAAAATATAACATTTACAGATACGATGTTTTTGGGGGGACTTTTTGCACGGCACCCAGCTTTGGTTTCATTGGGACGGGCAAAGCAATCCACCGTTAAATCTTAAAAAACCAGGGGCAATTTCTATTAAAACTCAACCACCAGGGTGGAATTGAAAAGGCTGCAAAACAAATTTTTTAACAGGTTTGTATTATTAGGGAAAAAAACACAAACAAGAATACATGTTTTTTTTTTTTTGGACCCTTTTTTTGCGCAACCCATGGGCTTTTTGTTTCATTTGGGGACGCAATGCATCCCGTAAAAAAATCTTAAAAAAAAAACAAGGCAATTCTATTAGTCACCACAGGTGAATGAAAAAAAGGTGACAAAAATTTACCGTGTTAAATTTATTAACTAAAAAAAAAAAAACATAAAAACAAAAAAGTTAAGGTATTTTTTTTGGGGACTTTTTGGCCGCCACCCAGGCTTTTTGGTTTCCATGGGGACGCAGGATTCCAGTAAAAAAATCTTTAAAAAAAAAGGGGCAATTGTCATTAATAGCCAAACAAACAGGTGAAATTGAATAAAAAGGTGCCAAAAAAAAAAAAATAAACCGTGCTTATTATTACGAAAAAAAAAAAACCATAAAAAAACGATACGTGTTTTTTCGGGGAACTTTTGCGGGGCCACCCCAAGCTTTTTTGTTCCATTGGACGCAAGCACTTTCAAGTAAAAAAATCTTAAAAAAAAAAAAAAAAAACCAGGCAATTTTTTCTTATTAGTTCACACACAGGTGGAATTGCGAATAAAAATGTGCAAAAAAAAAAATAATTTTTACCGTGTTTTTTTATTTTACGAAATAAATTATAAAACAGGGTTTACGTTTGGTTTTTTGACTTTTGCGCCCACCCAGCTGTTTCAATTGGACGCAAGGCATTTTCCACGTAAAATCTCTAAAAAAAAAAAACCAAAAAAAAAGCAATTTTTCTATAAGCTAAACAAAGGTGAATTGGAAAAAAAGGGCAAAAAATTTACAGTGTTTTAATTTTTACTTACGGGAAAAAAAACATAAAAACAGGAATTAACGTGGTTTTTTTTTGGGGAATACTTTTTGCGCCACCCCCAAGCTTTGTTCCATTGATCGCAGCAATCCACCCGTTAAATCTAAAAAAAAGCAATTTCTATTAGGGGTCACCCCACATGTTGGAATTGAAAGGTGGCAAAAAAAAATACCGGAGTGGTATTATTTTACGAAAAAAACACAAAAAAAAAACAGATAATTGAATTTTTTTGAAATCTTTTGCGCACCCAGGCATTTGTTTTTCATTGGGACGCAGGCATCCACGGTAAAAAAAAAATAAAAATACCTTAAAAAAACAGCCCCAAATTCTTATAGGTTCACCACAGGGTGGGAATTGAAATAGAGCAAAAAAAAAAAATTACCGTGTATTATTTACGGGAAAAAAAAAAAAAACATAAAAAACAGGATTACGTGTTTTTTTTTTAGACTTTTGAGCCACCCCAGCATTGTTCATTGGGATTGGGCAGCATCCACGGTAAAAAATCTTAAAAAATTAATCAGCCAATTCTAAATAGTCCACAACAGGGTGAAATTGGAATAAGGTGGCAAAAAAAAAATAAACCGTTGTTAATTATACGAAACAAAACAAAAAACATAAACAGGAAACGGAGGTTTTTTTGGGGAACTTGTTGGGGCGCAACCACCTTTGTTAATTGGCCCGGGCAGGGCATTCCCCAACGTTAATCTTAAAAAACAAGGCAATTTCTATAGTCACCCACAGGGGTGAATTGAAAGGGTGCAAAAAAACAAAAAAATTACGTTTGTTTAATTATTTACGGAAAAAAAACAAAAAAAAACAAAAACATAAAAGATAACGTGTATTTTTTTGGGGATTATGAGCCACCCAGGCTTTGTTCATTTGACGCCATGCAACTATCCACGTAAAAAAATTCTTAAAACAAGAAATTATCATTGGTCACAAAAAAACAGGTGAAATTTGGAAAAAGGTGCAAATAAAAAAGCAAAATTACCGTGTATTATACGAAAAAAACTTTAAAAACAAGGATTTTTAACATGGTTTTTTGGACTTTTTTGCGCCCACCCCGCTTCGTTTCATTTGAGAGGGGAAAGCAGAAATTTTACGTAATAAATCTTAAAAAAAAAAACAGCCCAATTCTATTTAGGGGGTCACAACAAGGTTTGTAATTGAAATGGTGCAAAAAAATTTTTAATATCCGTTGGTATTATACGGAAAAAAAAAAAAACATAAAAAAAAAACAGATTAGGGGAGGTTTTTTTGGGACTTTTTGCGGGCCACACCAGGCCCTTTTGTTTTTCAATTTTTGGACGCTGCCATCCATGTAAAAAATCTTAAAAACCAAGCCCAATTTCTATACATTTAAACCACAGGGTTGAAATTGAAAAGGTTTGCAAAAAACACAAATTTACAGTTGTATTATTACGAAAAAAACCAACAAAAACCCAGGTATTTTTTACATGTTTTTTTTTGAAACCTTTTTTTTTGGCCGCACCCAGCTTTGGTTTCATTGGACGCAGGCCATCCACGTTAAAATCTTTAAAAAACAAGCAATTCTATAGTCAAAAACCAACAGTGGGTGATTGAAAAGGTTTGCAAAAAAAAATTTTTACCCGTGTATTTTATACGAAAAAACATAAAAACCAGGGCATACGTGTTTTTTTGACTTATTGCGGGCCACCCAAAGCTTTTGTTTTTCATTGGACGCAGCATTCCAACCGTAAAAAATATTAAAACAGCAAAATTTATAATCACCAAAGGTGGGGGGGGGAATTGGAAAGGTGCCAAAAAAAATTTTTTTACGTGGTAATTATACGAAAAAAAACCACAAAAAATACAGGATTTTAACCGGGTTTTTTTTGGGGGTGTACTTTTGCCGCCACCCAAGCTTTTGGTTTTCATTTCGAGGGGGCAAGGGGCATTCCCAGTAAAAAAAAAAAATTCATAAAAACAGGCAATTCTATTTAGTCACCCACAGGTGGATTGGAAAAGGTGCAAAAAAAAAATAAAACCGTTTTGTTATTATTACGAAAACATAAAAACGATACGTGTTTTTTGGTGGGGGGGGGGGACTTTTGCGGCACCAGCTTTGATTTAATTTTTGACGGCAGGGCATTCCACGTAAATAATTCCTTAAAAACAGGCCAATTCTATAAAAAGGCCAAAAAACCCCACAGGGGGAAAATTGGGAAACAAGGTTTGCAAAAAAAAAAATACCGTGTATTTATATTAGGGAAAAAAACATAAACAGATTCGTTGTTTTTTTTTTTGGGACCTTTTTGCCGCACCCAGCCTTTGTTCCTATTTGGGGGACGCAAGCATCCAAGTAAAATCTTTAAAAAAAAAAAGCAATTCTATTAGTCAACCAAACAGTGGTGAAAATTGGAAGGGTTGCAAAAAAATACCGTGTATTATTACGAAAAAAAAAAAAAAACCAACATACAGGATACCATTGTTTTTGACTTTTGCGCCAACCCAGGCTTTGTTTCATTAGGGGAAGCAGGCATTCCCCAAAGTAAAATTTTAAAAAACAGCAAATTTCTATAGTCCACCACCAGGGTGGAATAAATTGGAAATGGAGCCAAAAAAAATACCGTGTTATTATTACGGGAAAACAAAACCATTAAAAACGATTACGTGTTTTTTTTTTGGACTTTTGCGCACCCAGCTTTGTTCATTTGATTGGCATGGCATCAGTTTAAAATTTTCCTTTAAAAAAAAAAAAACAGGGGGCCAAATTTTCTTTATAGTCACCCCCAAAACAGGTGAATTGAAAGGTGCAATAAAAAAAATTTTTGACAGTGTATTATACGGGGAAAAAAAAAAAAAAAAAAAAAAAACATTTAAAAAAAAAAACCAAGGATACGTTTTTTTTTGGACTTTTGGGAAGGCACCCAAGGGCTTTTGTTCATTTGGACGCAGGGGGGGCAACACCACGTAAAAATCTTAAAAACAAAGCAATTCTATAGTTTCACCACAGGGGGAAATTGAAATAGGTTGCAAAAAAAAAAAATTTTTACAGTGTTATATTTATATTAACCGAAAAAAACATAATAAAATACAGGATACGTGTTTTTTGGAAACTTTGCGGCCCCACCGGTTTGTCATTGACGGCAGGCATCACGTAAAAATCTTAAAAACCATGCCCAATTTCTATTTTAGTCACACAGGTGAAAAAATTGGAAAGGTGCAATAAAAAAAAAATTTTACGTTGTATTTATTACGGAAAAAAAAAATAAAAACAAGATACGTGTTTTTATGACTTTTTTTGCTTTCACCCAGCTGTGGTTTTCAATTTGTGGGGACGCAGGGCAATTTTCCACCGTAAAATCCTTAATAAAAAACAAAGGGGCAATTTTTTAAATACCCCACAGGTGATTTGGGAAAGGTGCCATACAAAATTTACCAGTGTAATTATTTACCCACAAAAAAAAAAACCATAAAACAGATACATGTTTTTTTGATTTTTGCAGCACCGCAGCTTTGGTTTCATTGACGCAAGCATCACCCTATAATTTAAAACAAAGCAATTTTCTATTAGGTCACCACCAGGTTGGAATTGGGAATGGTGCAAAAACTTTTTACCGGTGTATTTATTACTTTAAAACATAACCAGATTACTTTGTTTTTTTTGGGGGGACTTTTGCGCACCCAAGCTTTTGGTTTTTCATTGGACGCACAGGGACATTTCAACGTAAAAAACTTTTAAAAAAAAACCCCAAAGCAAATTCTATAGCCAACACATGGTGAATTGGGAAAAAGGTGCAAAAAAAAATTACGTTTTGTTAATTATTTACGAAAAAAAAACATAAAACAAGGATTTTACGGTGGTTTTTCGACCTTTTGCCCCACCCAGTTTTGTTAAATTGGGGGGGGGGGCCCCCACTTTTAAAAAATTTCCTTAAAAAAACAAAATTTTTTTTGTCAAACCCAAGGGGTTTGAAAAAAAAAAGGTGAAAAAAAAAAAAAAAAATAAAATTTTTTTAAAACTATTAACGAAAAAAAAAAAAAATTTTAAAAAACCCAGGTCGTTTTTTTGATTTTTTTTGGCCCCCAAACCCAGGCTTTTTTTTCTTTTTGACGCGGGGCCCAAAAAAAAATTTTAAAAACGGGGCAATTTTTTATGTCAAAACAGGTGGGAAATTGAAAGTCCCAAAAAAAAAAAAATCTTTGTAATTTTTAAAAAAAAAAAACAAAAAAACAGTATTTTTTTTTTTTTTTGACTTTTGCGAAAACCAGTTTGTTCATTGAGCAGTTTTACTTTTTTAAATTTTTAAAAAAAACAGCAAAATTTTTTTTTTGGGTCACCCCAAAGGGTTTTAATTAAAAAAGGTTTTGGCAAAAAAAAAAAAAAAAAAAAAAAAAAAAAAAAAAAAAAAAAAAAAAAAAA
>JAODAL010021424.1:0-67107 GCA_025379985.1 Phyllomedusa bahiana | reverse complement strand
TGGGTGTCTGCATAACCACCAAATTAACAAACCCATTTAAGACTAACCCCAAAACAAATAGATGAGGCACTAATAGAATAAGGTTATTATTAGGGAGGGACTTCAACACCCAAACATAAATTGGGGAAAACTGAAACCTGTATCACAAAAAGGAAACAGGTTATTGTCAATGACTAAAGATAGTTTTTTCCTAACTGGTGCAGGAGCCACAAGGGGAAGGCCCAAAATTTTCACTAATAACCTACAGAGAAACAAAGGTTCAGGTTGGGGGCACCGGGGAAATATTGGCCACTAATGATAAATTTTTCCAAATTGTCCTTCAAAGAGTTTTTTGTCGAGGAGCAAAAAAACATTGAGTTTCAGGAAGGGCTAATTTTAATCAGTTGGGAAGGCCCCTTAACCCGATGACTGGGAAGGTCTTCAAAAAAACTGAACAATAATAAATGGAGATCTTTAAAAAAATTTTAAATGCCCACGTAAGTACATACCTTAGGAAATAAAGGATTAGAAACGGGAAAAAAAATGGGGGATCAACAGGATTAAAGGAGGAATAAAAAAAAAAAGAAAGTGTTTCAGCTATTTAAACAGAAGGCATGAAGGGGCGCTAAGAACTAAGGGAAAAAATAAAAAAAAAAAAAAATGTTACCCAAAGAGAGTAAAACTAAACAAATTTTTTTTTTTAATAAAAAATATTAAAACTGAAAATGTTGGCCCTTTCAAACGATGGGGGAGGGGTTACATAGGTATGCGGAGAAAGAAAACCATTTTTTTCCCCACTGTATTTACGGGGATGACCTTCCTTTAAAAGGAAAAGGGGAATGAGGAAAACCCAGCTTAAATGTTTTTTTTTTCTCCCCAAAAGAAGTGCAGCCTCCCTTTAAAAAGATTAAAATAGACAAATCCCCAGGCCTGGGTTTCACCCACGTGCCCCCTAAGAGAAAAAGAAAATTGATAGACGGGCCCCAATCCTTAATATTTATTAAAGTATAGAAAGGGGGAAAATGTCCCAATCTTTTGCGCTTAAAAATGTGGTCCCAATATTAAAAAAGGGGGTCAAAAAGTGATCCTGAAAAACTAAGGCCGGGAAAGCTAACCCTGTTGTAGGAAAAATTTTTTGAAGGGTTTTTTTCTAGAGACATCCGGATATCTTACGAAAAAAAATTATAACCTTTTCCGCACGGTTTTTTAAAGGTTTGGTCTGTCAAAAAATTCATCACTTTTTGAGGATTTTAGTTTAGACTGGATGGGGGAGCACGGATGTCATATATGATTTTTCTAAAGCATTTAACGGTGCCACAAAAAAGGTTTGGAATAAAATAAGAATCCGGGACGGGAAGAAAAATTTTTCATGTATAAAATACTGGGCCGTCTGAGGCAAACCCGGGGTCCATAAAAAAATCTTTCTTTTTCTTTCCTTATGGTTTCAAAAATCTTATCATAGAAAACCCCAAAAAACCCCCCCTTTATTTCCCTCTCTTTATCCACGTTTTCCCACCAATGGTGAACTTGATGACAATGTATTTTTTTCACCATACTAGTAACGCTCAGTGATAGAAAATAAAGGGTGCTGATTAATGGGGCATACTCCCGGATCCCGTTCTAGAGGCCGCAAGGGGCAGATTTGGGCCCCTTTTCTCTTTAAAAATTAATTACGACCTTACACATGGGGTTAGACAGTAAATATCGATCTTTGCAGACGATACTAAGCCTGTAAAGTAAAAACACAATAGAGGGTAAATTTTTATTACAAAAGGGGTCTGGATAGGTTGAGCCTGGGCAGAGAAGTGGGAGATGAGGGAACACCGAAAAACCCCGGTTAGCCAAAGGGGGGAAAATCCATTACATGATTAATTTAAAAAGGGAAAAAAGTGGGGAAAAAAGACAGGGGAAAAGGGTTGGGAATCCTGGACAGTACCTTTATTGTAGCAGCCAAATTTTAGGGACAGCTACCAAGGAAAAGATCATGGGGTTTTTTAAAGGGGGATAGAAACACACGATGAAAAACAGTCTCCCTTACACAAACCTGGGCAGACCACACAGGAAAATTGAGGACATTTTTTGGGGACCAGTGCACAGAAAACATTTTAGAGCTTGAACAGGTTCCCAAAAAAAAAATAAAAAAGGGCTGGGGGGACCAATACAAAAAAGATGCAAGATTTGGTTTTAGTTTAGAGAAAAGAAGGGGGGGGGACATACTAAATATGTTTAAATATTTCAAATGTCAATATAAAGATCTCTCCCAAAATCTATTTATATTTAAAATTTTATCTTTTTAAAAAAAAAAAATTATTGACAGAAGCAAATCATCGTCATACATTCCATTCCTGTAAATATACATACAGAGTATACATGTCCGAACCTATATATGACATAACATTGGCAGATAAGTCAATCAAAACATTTGCTTCCGTCACTTTTATTTTTAACGTAACCCAACTCCCCTTTGTCAACAAATCCCAACTTTGCGTGTTCTCCCTTGTTTTTCCTATGCGTCCACTTCTAAGTTTCCTAAGGTACCTTTTCGTTTTTCTGTCAAATAGTACTGCGTGAATCTAAATGGTTCCATAATCTCCATAATCTCTTGGAAGACTGTATCTTGAACAAGGGGACGTCCTCAACATCTTAAAGAAAGTTTCTACATAAACACAGAAAGGGATTCCTTACTGTAAGAGCAGTGAGACTATGGAACTCTCTGCCAAAGGAACTTGTCCTGATGAATTCAATAACAGAGTTCAAGAAGGATATGGACACATTTCTCAGTGTAATAATATAACAAGTTATAGTGACCTGGATTCTGGAGAAGGGTCTGGATACATTTCTAGATGTAATAATATAACAAGTTATAGTGACCGGGATTCTGGAGAAGGGTCTGGATACATTTATAGATGTAATAATAGAACAAGTTATAGTGACCGGGATTCTAGAAGAAGGGTGTGGATACATTTCTATAAGATGTAATAATGAGAACAAGTTATAGTGACCAAGATTCTGGGAAGGGTCTGGATACATTTCTAGATGGTTAAAATATTTATAGTGACCATTGATTCTGGAGAAGGGTCTGGAGACATTTCTAGATGAAATAATATAACAAGTTAATAGTGACCGGGATTCTGGAGAAGGGTCTGGATACATTTATAGATGTAATAATATAACAAGTTTATAGTGACCGGGATTCTGAGAAGGGTTGGATACATTTCTAGATGTAATAATAGAACAAGTTTATAGTGACCAGGATTCTGGAGAAGGGTCTGGATACATTTATAGATGTAATAATATAGAACAAGTTATAGTGACCAGGATTCTGGAGAAGGGTCTGGAGACATTTCTAGATGGAATAATATAACAAGTTATAGTGACCAGGATTCTGGAGAAGAGTCTGGATACATTTCTAGATGTAATAATAGAGCAAGTTATAGTGACCGGGATTCTGGAGAAGGGTCTGGAGACATTTCTAGATGTAATAATATAACATGTTTTATTGACGAGTATTGTGGAGAAGGTTCTGTAGACTTTTCTATATGTAGTAATATAACATTTTATAGTGACCAGGATTCTAGAGAATGGTCGTTGATCCAGGGATTTATTCTGATGCCAGATTGGAGTCAGGAATTTTTTCCTTAAAATGAGAACAGTTGGCTTCTACCTCATGGGGGTTTTTGCCTTCCTAGATCAAAACTATAGCACAATAGTCTGAACGGGATGGACGCCTGTCTTTTTTTTAGCCTTACAAACTATGAAAGATAATGAGACACTTTCCTTTTTTATAAGTAAAATGATACATAAATTTCTCCTTTTCACTCATTTAAACGCATGTTAAACATATAGCGCAAATCTAGCCTCAAACAATTCTCACATTCTTAACATAAGTATGGCTTTGCTTTTTTTTGAATTCTCTCATGCTTAACAAGATGTGATTTAGTAGTAAAACCTATTTTACTTCTCACCTGTGTGAATTCTCTCATGTCTAATAAGACTGGACTTCCTATTAAAACATTTCACACATTCTGAACATGAATATGGCTTCTTTCCTGTGTGAATTTTTTCATGATGGTCAAGATGTGATTTACATATAAAACATTTTCCACATACAAAACATGAGTATGGCTTCTCTCCTTTGTGACTTTTCTCGTGTGCAGTAAGATAGGATTTACTTGTAAAGCTTTTCCCACATTCTGAACATGAATATGGCTTAACTCCTTTGTGAGTTCTCTCGTGAATGACAAAATGTGGTTTAAGAGTAAAACACTTCCCACATTGTGGACATGAATATGGTTTCTCTTCAGTATAGATTCTCTCATGTTGCACAAGAGATGATTTCCTTTGAAAACATTTCCCACATTCTGAACATGAATACGGCTTCTTTCCTGTGTGAATTTTCTCATGAACGACAAGATATGATTTCCTTTGAAAACATTTTTCACATTCTACACAAGAGTATGGCCTATCACCGGAGTGACAGATCTTATGTCTAACAAGCTGTTTTTTAAAAGTAAAGGATTTGTCACATTCTGAACATGAATAGGGTTTCTCTCCTGTGTGAATTCTCTCGTGTAGTAAGAAGTGATTTACTTTTAAAACATTTTTCGCATTCTGAGCATGAACAAAGCTTCTCTGTGCGAAGTCTTTCATGTCTAACAGGCTTCGAGTTATCTCTAAAGTGCATTACACTTTCTGAATTGGAGCCAATATTCTTCTCTTTCTTAGTCATTTTCCGTGTAAAAGGATGTGAGCTTTTCATAAACGGTTTAATTCCTTGAAACCTTATATTTACTTTTTGGCCATTACTTCGGGTAACATTTTGTAATCGGTCAGGAGAAGGTTCCTTACGTTTACAAGTAGTAGAAGACAGATCTGTACTATGAAGTCCTGGATATACATTACTGGTAATAATGTGTTCTTCAGAAGAGTGCTGCTTGATCTCTCCATCTTTTTTAGAAGCTAGTGATAACAAGTGTCCCTCGGGATCAAGGCTGGGATTTTCTGTTAAGATTAAAAATAGATTTCACAATTTTAACTTATTTTAATCAAATAGCCACATTTATAAGATTAATATTAGGATGGTTTCCTTATTTTGCAAAGAGGTCATTGCAGGTTTTCATGCCAACGCTAGGAGTAGACTCAAAGGTAATGGGAAATAACAAGAAAGGGCTTCTAATTCTGGATTTACTTCTAGCTTTGGCACAAAAAATGCAGTTGCAGATCCCTTAAATAACAAGCCATGTGCGAAATGCATTAGGCCGGAAACACACATTCTTTCTGTTCTAGAAATAAGTGGATCCAGAGGGGAAAAGGATATAGTCCAACCCCTTGCTGCAGCTCTGGTGAATACCGGAGGCTCCTTAAACTCTGCTCCCAGGCATGGTCTGCACCAAGTCTCGTGGTGACCCTGCGGATCCACCAACTGCTAACCGGTATAGTACGAATTGGTCATGGATCCCTCTGATGTGCCTCTATCGGACATCCACTATATTGCAGCCATATTGCAGATGCTACAGTCCATTACCACATGGCTCTGTGAAGCTGCATCTGCATCTGTAATAGCTTCACCTTCCATTGCCATTGCCAGTCCCAATCTTTCACTGCCATCCCTAAGACATGCAATGGTGACCTTATGACATGCAGCGGGTTTATCAATCAGTGCACCATTCATTTTGAGGTCCTGGCACGCCGATTCCTGCTGGATCGAGCCAAGGAGGCCTTTATTGTCAGACTACTCTCTGGTGAAATTTTGGCCTGGGCTTCACCCCTCTGGGAGTGAGGGGATCCATCAATACTGAATTAAAAAGAATTTATGAAGTCGTTCTGAAAAAGTTTTTGAAGAACCTGGGTGGACATCCTTTGTTGTCTCTGCTGGAAACATCTTATATCAAGTTAGTAGGCTAGAAGAAGGATTTTGTACTCCAGTTACTATCCAAAGAGTTCAGCAGGCATTGAAGAAAAGAGGGCTTAAGAGGGGGTACTAACACAATGCACGATGAGGTCTACTCGCCTCTCCACGCTCCTGCTCTGCTTCCATCTCCCGCCTGCAACTGGCATGTACACATGCACTCCCTAGGACATGCCCACCAGCTTTCTCAGATTTAAAGGGACAGTACCTATTTACCCAGCCAACAACCACTGGAGACTTAAAGGGGTTTTGCCAGGACGTGCCTTATCTGCTAAGAAGCAATTGTAAACAAGCCAGGCTGAACTGAGAGAGCGAGAGACACAACCAGAGCACAGAGCCGTGCATAAGAAATCGTGTGAAATGTTCACACAAATTATCACACTACAACTAGTGGATTCTGTATACAAAAGACAACACCTTTTCTCCACAGCAGCTTGAAAGCTTCTTCATGTTCTCTCATCAGATAAAGCAGGGATCTACTCAGATAATCACACTAAAACTAGTGGATTCTGTATACAAAACACAACATATTTCTACCCGGTGCCTTGAAAGCTTCTTCAGCTCCCTTTCATCAGATAAGAAGTGCTCTCTGCGCAAGCCCGGCCAGCAGCTCGTCAGGTCGTATCTAATAGAAGCTTTTAAGTAACTGAGGGCAGGTAAGACAGCCTGTAGCTCTCTCAGGCTGCAATTTTTGTAATCACATATATTTAGAAAAGTGATTAAATACCCATTTTGGAGGATCCCATGTCAACATTACATCGTGGCAAAACCCCTTTAAGGAACTTCCTACCTGTCCTCTGTTTCAGTTTGTTACTGATGTTCCTACATTGATCTTGATCTCTTTGTTGCTGTATGTTTGCTGCTGCCTGGTTCCAGTTACCTCTGCTGTTGTACCTGCCGGCACATCAGACTTCTACCATCTGCCTGCTCCCGCACTTCTATGCCTGACACTACGTCTGTCACCACGAGTTCTCCACAGCCTGGAAGTTCTCCATAGCCAAGTCTAACCTGCCCTGCAGCAGGCTCTGGTAAAGATCGGGAAGCTCCTTAGACTCCGCTCCAAGGCATGGTGTGCACCATCTCTCACGGTGACCCTGCAGATTCACCACCTGCATACCTGCTAACCACTACATCAGATAATGATTTTTTTAATTGTTTTTTTTTCATATGATTATGGAGTGTGACCTGTTACCTGATCTACTTCAGCAACATTTGCAGATCTGCATTTCCGTAAATACATGGCCTGTAAACAAGAGCTCATTGACTATGGGAAAGCTGTGATTCCAAATCTCCTATTAGGGCTGATCAGAGGAAGGAATGGTGTGCAGCACCATTCCTCATTTATTTAGAAGCCTTGAGGTCTCAATAGTCAAATAGCAGTATTAGAGCTAGCTCCAAGTCCTGTTGTTAGCGATGGGTGGAAGCCTTAGTATTCAACTGGCACCGGCAGAGCAGACTCAAAAAGAAAAAAACGAATCTATCTTCTTCACCCAAAATTCTTAATAAATCTGCTTTATATAAAAACACAATATAAACAATAGGTAATTTGTAATGACACCTTCCCTTTAAATCTCCAACATGGACGCCAGTGCCCTCCTGCACCCAAAGTAATAGGCAAGATAACCCAGCTCTATCTCCTTACCTTGTGACATAAGAGGCCGGTGATTCTCCAGATCCTCCATCATGACGTCCTTGTACAGATCCTTGTGTCCTTCTAAATACTCCCACTCCTCCATGGAGAAATAGACAGCGACCTCCTGACACCTTATAGAACCTGACACCACAAAATGATACGGTCATCACCCAGACCCCTCCAGTGGTGTTTACTGTATAATGTCCCAGCATTCCCAGCAGCAGGGTCACCTCTCCAGTCAGCAGCTCCGCCATCTTGTTGGTGAGTTCTAGGATCTTCTGCTTATTGTCCCTCTCATGTATCAGTGAGTGCGGGGGAGGCTCTATGATGGGGCCCCGGCTCCATCCTCCTGACACACAGGGACAGCTGCTGGGGGCCACATAGTCACCTGACGTCTTCTTCACTACTGTGTAATCCTGTGTATGGAGAGAAATCCCTGGATCAGTGACCGATCTCCAGAAATCCAGTGACTAGAACTAATATTATTCCTGCACTGAGAGACGTCCAGGACACGTGTGGACTTCTGAGCTGTGACTTCCCCTGATAACTTCCTCTGGCAGAGAGGTCCTCAGTCTCACTGCTTTTACAGTAAAGAATCCTCTTCTATGTTGGCTGCCCCTTGTTATAGTTACAGTATAATATGTCCCTCTTTTCCTTCTTTCCTCCAGGCTATACAAATTAAGTTCTTAGAGCCTTTTCTGATAACGGTTAAGATGAAGATCTTTCACCATTTTTATGGTTTGTTTTTCGATCACATCAATGATCACATATAAAAGACATCAGTGCATCAAAAAAACACAGAGGAAACCCCTCCCCCCACTCCAATATAACATATACTTTTATCTCAAACATGAAGAACAGCCCCTTTACGATATCCACTCTGTTACAAAACTTTTTCTCTGTGATTTTGTTCTTCAACCATCTTTATATTTTTGTAAACATTTGTTTTTCCCAAAAATTTTTCAATGAGGAGAAGTACACTGGGTGCAAAGAAAAAAGGCAACTGCGCACAGTTTAAAGTACAAGAATCTCTGTGAGAGTCAAATCATAAAAATTATATTAACAAGGCTGATAAGCTATATGTAGCCTTACTGTGTAAAGCATGCTTGGGCATTGGAAACCCCGCGGGCCACATCTGGTCCTCTAACTAGCGCTGACCGGCCCCCGCCATCCGCCGAGGATTAACTGTATGCACGTCCTCCGGGCGTACATACATTTGCAGGCTTCTGTGGAGCAGAGAGCGAAAGCTCTCCACTCTGCAGAGTACTCCAGTGAGCCGCAAGCAGGCTGACCGAAGTTTACAGCGTAGGCAGTGTGAAAGTGTCATCACGCCGCCTGTGCAGGAAGAAGACCGGAGCAGTAACAGTTTCAGGGAGTGGATGAAAGGTGAGTCCTGTTATTTTTTTTTAATTAGCCCGCTCTACCTGCTGTAGGACATATAACCTAGCTTTATAGCTGCTGGGGGACCCATAACCTGTCTATATACCTGCTGGGGGACCTATAACCTACCTATATACTTACGTGGGGGGAAACTATAACCTACCTATATAACTGCTGGGGGAAACTATAACCTACCTATATTTTATTATTATATTATTATTTATTTAAAAAAAGCGGCCATTGATTCCAGGGCGCTGTACATTCGAGGGGGTTACATACATTCATAGTCAAACGAGTACAGTGATAAGGTTTAATGACAATTGGCACGACAGAGGGAGAGGGGAAACCCTCCCCGCGAGGGCTTACAATCTACAGGGAGGGGGAATGATCAGGGGTGAGGGGCAGACATGTCTGTGGAGGAAGTAGTGACAAGTTTAGTGAAGGTTATAGGCAAGCCTGAAGAAATGGGTTTTCAGGTTGCTTTTGAAGCTGGCGAAAGTGGAGGAGAGTCTGATGTGTTGGGGCAGTGAGTTCCAGAGTGTGGGGGACCTATAACCCACCTATATACCTGCTGGGGGACCTATAACCCACCTATATACCTGCTGGGGGACCTATAACCCGCCTATATACCTCCTGGGGGACCTATAACCCACCTATATACCTCCTGGGGGACCTATAACCCACCTATATACCTCCTGGGGGACCTATAACCCGCCTATATACCTCCTGGGGGACCTATAACCCACCTATATACCAACTGGGGGACCTATAACCCACCTAATAACCCACCTATATACCTGCTGGGGGACCTATAACCCACCTATATACCTGCTGGGGGACCTATAACCCACCTATATACCAACTGGGGAACCTATAACCCAGGGCCGGGACGACGGGTAGGCCAAGGTAGGCGACCGCCTAGGGCGCCTACCTCAGCCTATCCCTAAGGGGCGCCGTCAGGGCCCCGACCCTCGCCGGGCTCCAGGCCGCTGCCATGGGCCTGAAGCGCCGGCGGTCTCTGTGACCGCTTCTGCGGAGCAGAGAGCGAGCGCTCCCTGCCCCGCAGACAGTGTCGGGCCCGCTCCCCGGAGGATAGCTGGATCCTCCGGTGAGCTGCAGGGCCGACACAGCGGGGCCGCCGGGTCCTCATAGCGCTGAGGACCCGCCGGGCCCCGTGCGCCTCAGCCGGCAGGCGTCGCAATGAAAGTGAATGTCATCGCGGCGCTGCCTCTCCTCGGGCGCACAGCGCGTCACAGGCCGTGCGCCCGAGGGCTGCCGGAGGACGCGCGCGGCTGAAGAGGACAGAAGATGAGCGCGCGCCCGGGAATTGGGTAAGTATTAATGTTGTTGTTTTTAAGTGCCTGCCTGTGGCCCCCTATAATGCCTGCCTGTGGCCCCCATACGCCTGCCTGTGGCCCCCTATAATGCCTGCCTGCGGCCCCTATAATGCCTGCCTGTGGCCCCCATAATGCCTGCCTGCGGCCCCCTATAATGCCTGCCTGCGGCCCCCTATAATGCCTGCCTGCGGCCACCTATAATGCCTGCCTGCGGCCACCTATAATGCCTGCCTGCGGCCCCTATAATGCCTGCCTGCGGCCCCCTATAATGCCTGCCGGTGGCCCCCTATATCCCGCCTGCGGCCCCCATAATGCCTGCCTGTGGCCCCCTATAATGCCTGCCTGTGGCCCCCTATATCCTGCCTGCGGCCCCCTATAATGCCTGCCTGCGGCCCCCTATAATGCCTGCCTGCCTGCGGCCCCTATAATGCCCGCCTGTGGCCCCTATAATGCCTGCCTGCGGCCCCCATAATGCCTGCCTGCGGCCCCCTATAATGCCTGCCTGCGGCCCCCTATAATGCCTGCCTGTGGCCCCCATAATGCCTGCCTGCGGCCCCCTATAATCCCTGCCTGCGGCCCCCTATAATGCCTGCCTTCGGCGACCTATAATGCCTGCCTGCGGCCACCTATAATGCCTGCCTGCGGCCCCTATAATGCCTGCCTGCGGCCACCTATAATGCCTGCCTGTGGCCCCCTATATCCTGCCTGCGGCCCCCATAATGCCTGCCTGTGGCCCCCCTATATCCTGCCTGCGGCCCCCATAATGCCTGCCTGCGGCCACCTATAATGCCTGCCTGCGACCACCTATAATGCCTGCCTGTGGCCCCCTATATCCTGCCTGCGGCCCCATAATGCCTGCCTGCGGCCCCCTATAATGACTGCATGAGGCCACCTATAATTTGCTGCCTGCGGCCCCTATAATGCCTGCCTGTGGCCCCCTATAATGCCTGCCTGTGGCCCCCCTATATCCTGCCTGCGGCCACCGATAATGCCTGCCTGTGGCCCCCTATATCCTGCCTGCGGCCCCTATAATGCCTGCCTGCGGCCCCCTATAATGCCTGCCTGTGGCCCCTATAATGCCTGCCTGCGGCCCCCATAATGCCTGCCTGTGGCCCCCTATATCCTGCCTGCGGCCCCCTATAATGCCTGCCTGCGGCCCCCTATAATGCCTGCCTGCGGCCCCCTATAATGCCTGCCTGCGGCCCCCATAATGCCTGCCTGCGGCCCCCATAATGCCTGCCTGTGGCCCCCTATATCCTGCCTGCGGCCCCTATAATGCCTGCCTGCGGCCCCCTATAATGCCTGCCTGCGGCCCCCTATAATGCCTGCCTGGTGCCCCTATAATGCCTGCCTGTGGCCCCCTATATCCCGCCTGCGGCCCCTATAATGCCTGCCTGCGGCCCCTATAATGCCTGCCTGCGGCCCCCTATAATGCCTGCCTGCGGCCCCCTATAATGCCTGCCTGTGGCCCCCTATAATGCCTGCCTGTGGCCCCCTATATCCTGCCTGCGGCCCCCCTATAATGCCTGCCTGCGGCCACCTATAATGCCTGCCTGCCTGCGGCCCCTATAATGCCCGCCTGTGGCCCCCTATATCCTGCCTGCGGCCCCCTATAATGCCTGCCTGCGGCCCCTATAATCCTGCCTGTGGCCCCCTATATCCTGCCTGCGGCCCCCTATAATGCCTGCCTGTGGCCCCCATACGCCTGCCTGTGGCCCCCATCCGCCTGCCTGAGCCCCTGTACGGCTGCCTGTGGCCCCTATATGCCTGCTGTGGCCCCCATAAGCCTGCCTGTGGCCCCATACGCCTGCCTGTGGCCCCTATACGCCTCCCCTGTGGCCCCCATTACGCCGCCTGTGGCCCCATACGCCTGCCTGTGGCCCCTATACGCCTGCCTGTGGCCCCATACGCCTGCCTGTGGCCCCATACGCCTGCCTGTGGCCCCTATACGCCTGCCTGTGGCCCCATATGCCTGCCTGTGGCCCCATACGCCTGCCTGTGGCCCCATACGCCTGCCTGTGGCCCCATACGCCTGCCTGAACCCCTAGCTATATGTGCCTGAGCCCCTAGCAATATACCTGCCTGAGTGCCCCTATATTTATATACCTACCTGTCTAAGGGGACAATATCTATATACCTCCCTTTACTGAGAGGGAAATATCTATATACCTGTCTGACTAAGGGGACTTATATACCTATAATTAAGAGTTACTGGAAATGTGAGGAAAACTAAGATATTTGTGTCCAAATCCTCAGGGACGAGTCTTGGCCGGGAGCAATCAGCATGAAGGTGTGAACCGGAAAAGGAGAAGAAAAGGGAAAGTGAACGACGCTGATCAGAAATGAGTCTCCTGTGGGGTTACTAAATGTAACTGCAGGGTAATCACTTATATGTCTGCAGAGCCTACATACAACTAGTATCTACCACTATATGGCCCCTGTATGGCGGTGGTATATGTAATCAGAGCCTGTGTACAGCTGATAGTTCACATGTGGGGGTTGCGTTCGGTCTGGGTTTTGGCAGAATTAATTTGAGCCTTAAGTAGTAATAGTTTTGGGTCTTGGTTTTGTAGGAGTTTTTTTAGTAGCAATGATGCGTCCGGTAGATTTGCTCCATGTGTCGGTGGATTATTTAGTGACTGTTATTTAGGGGTATTACACGCTCATACGGAGGGGAGCGAGTTTGTAAATTCAAATTTGTAATGGCGGATTTTCATTTTGCAGTTACTGCTGAGGAGATGGTCGGAAGCTAGGTGGTATGTGCAGAAAAATAGTTAAAGGACCAGGCGCAGGGGTGAGAGGAATTAGTGTGTGTGTTGTGGGGGGGGGGGGGGTTTTTTTTTTTTTTTGAGAGCGGGGGGGGGGGGGCGCCATTGGCTGTACTCGCCTAGGGCACCAAAATGCCTTGTCCCGACCCTGCTATAACCTACCTATATACCAACTGGGGGACCTATAACCCACCTATATACCTGCTGGGGGACCTATATCCCACCTATATACCAACTGGGGGACCTATAACCCACCTATATACCTGCTGGGGGACCTATAACCTACCTATATACTTACGTGGGGGGAAACTATAACCTACCTATATAACTGCTGGGGGAAACTATAACCTACCTATATTTTATTATTATTATTATTATTATTATTTATTTTAAAGCGCCATTGATTCCAGGGCGCTGTACATTCGAGGGGGTTACATACATTACATAAGTCAAACGAGTACAATGATAAAGGGGTAATGACAATTGGCACGACAGAGGGAGAGAGGACCCTACCCGTGAGGGGTTACAATCTACAAGGAGGGAAAAGAGACGGAGGTGAGGGGGAGGACATGTCTGTGGAGGGAAGTAGTGACAAGTTTAGTGAAGGTTATAGGCAAGCCTGAAGAAATGGGTTTTCCCGGTTGCTTTGAAGCTGGTGAAAGTGGAGGAGAGTCTGATGTGTTGGGGCAGTGAGTTCCAGAGTGTGGGGGACCTATAACCCACCTATATACCTGCTGGGGGACCTTTAACCCACCTATATACCTGCTGGGGGACCTATAATCCGCCTATATACCTCCTGGGGACCTATAACCCACCTATATACCAACTGGGGGACCTATAACCCACCTATATACCAACTGGGGAACCTATAACCTACCTATATACCAACTGGGGGGACCTATAACCTACCTATATACCTGCTGGGAGACCTATAACCTACCTATATACCAACTGGGGGACCTATAACCTACCTATATACCAACTGGGGGACCTATAACCTACCTATATACCTGCTGGGGGACCTATAACCCACCTATATACCAACTGGGGGACCTATAACCTATCTATATACCTACTGGGGGACCTTTAAACTGTCTATGTACCTACTGGGGGACCTATAACCCACCTATATACCAACTAGGGGACCTATAACCTACCTATATACCCTCTGGGGGACCTATAACCAACCTACCTACTGATTGATAAGAGCTTAGCAATCGACTCCGGGATCTATAATATATAGGTATTGGGTAGAACAGAGTTAAATATATTAGCCTGGCCCTCTAAAACCATTCCAATTCCATGTGGCCCCATGAGAAAATTAATTGCCCACCCGTGGTATAAAGGAAGTCAGGGGAAACATTACCAGGATGCAGAGCTATTTAACTTGGTGTTAACATAGAACAAATAACTGTGCAAACGGTGAGAACCAATCCTAAAACTGCAATACAGAAATGAAAAATAAATGCAATATCATCAGTAAACAGAGTGGATAGACACCGCTTCAACCTGATTTCTAAAAGTCTCTCCACTTATCCCAAATCCTGTGGAAATTATTTGTGGAACAGAGTTGTCCTGCTACCTGTTGCTTCATAGTGGAGGTATATTGATCAGCATTCTCAATCTCCACAAGAGAAGAGAGGGTTGAATATTTCAAATGTTTCGTGATATGTGCTCTAGAAATGGTCAGGATAGGAGATGTTAACTAAGTATCAGGTCATTTTATATTGTCTAGCCCCAAAGACAGAGGAGCCAACAGTGGGGACCAGCTATATATATATCCTAGAACTGCACTAATGAGAGAATGAGTGGAAGTCCAGAAATATCTGACAAAGCTGCACTCCCACCATGTATGTATAAGAGATCCAGCTTCTGGTAAGAGTGTGTCATTATCCACAGTGAAACAAGTACTGTATCAACCAGGGCTGTGGAGTCGGAGTCGTGGAGTCGGTGCCTATTTTGCAGGAGTCGGAGTCGTCATAAAAGGGACCGACTCCCAAAATATATAATTAGTTGGTCCAGTTAGTTCGATGCAAAGAGAAAGAGGAATTGGGTCCGGCCAGTGCTCCCATATCTTCAGCCTCATCACATGAGGAGTGTAATTGATAACATGGAGCAGGCAAAGCGCTGCCCCAGGGGAAAAGATTCCGCTCCCAGGGCAAACAGAGTTCAGCAAAATGTTTCACCTGCTTTCAAAGAAGTAGAAGAGTTCAACCATTCATCAAAACTGACTGTGGCTGAGGCAATTCCTTTATACCCTGACATTGTTAGAGATGTTGCCCCTGTGGTCACCACTTTGCCCCCAAGTTAGTGTAGGAGGGGCCGTTCTCTAGCCTTTGGGGAAATAATGAGATCAGATTTTGAGGTCATGTATGCAGGATCTGATGGAGGCAATACTATTTCTCAAGACTCCACGAATGTTCCTGCATGTTTTTGCATATTTACATTTTTTTGTGTTTTTAAAGTCATATCCAATAAATATATTTTACACTGACAAGCAAAAGGGTTTAACAATGTTTGAACTTGTGACTGTCAGGCTCCATATCTCACCATCCACTACAGCTTTGTACATGAGGCTACTGTAATTTTATATACAGTCATCTTACCTATCTTATACATAAATTTTACTTGCAAGTATTTAACATCTGCTTAGTTCTGCAGATTCCTGTCCTGTAACTGCATTGTTACTGTTTTGCTCCTAGAAATCAAAATGTTAATCATTATTATTTTATTATTATTTTTAGAATTTGGGAAAGCCACCTTTTGCTTTTCAATACTGCCTCAATTCTTCTGGGCTCTGGATCAGATTCAAGCATGTCTTGACTAAAATCTGATCCCAGGTCTCTTCTACACATTCCCAATGTTGGTGCAGACTGGACTTGGATAAAAAATACAGCTTTTTTCTTCACCTCTACCCACAAGAGTTCAAAAGATCAAAACATTAACATTTTGCTTATTAGTGTCTGTTCTACCTAAATAGCTTGTTTATTGTATCATAAGGTGATAAAAAGCCTGATGTTACCACTTTACTACAGTAAAGTTATCATTTAAACATGCGCCAGGTATGAGGGAGTCAGGAGTCGGAGTCGGGGCTTTGGCTTGCCGACTCCACAGCCCTGGTATCAACATTGGCTGAAAGGCCGCTCTGCCAGGAAGAAGCCGTTACTCCAAAAGAAACATAGAAAAGCCAGATTCATGTTGGCAAATGTACAGGAACAAAGACCTACGCTTTTGGAGACATGTCCTGTGGTCTGACGAAACTAAAATTGAACTGTTTGGCCATAATGACCATCGTTACCTTTGGAGGAAAAAGGGAGAAGATTGGAAGCCTAAGGACACCATCCCAACTGTGAAACACTGGAGATGGCAGCATAATGTTGTAGGGTTGTTTTCCTGCAGGAAGGACTGGTGCACCATGAGGAAAGAAGATTATGTGGCAATACTGAAGCAACATCTCAAGACATCAGCCAGGAAGTTAAAGCTTGGGCGGAAATGGGTCTTCCAAATGGACAATGACCCGAAGCTACTGCCAAACTAGTTACAAAGTGGCTTAAGGAGAACCAGGTCAATGTTTTGGAGCGGCTATCACAAAGCCCTGATCTCAATCCTAGTGAAAATTTATAGGCAAAGCTGAAAAGGCCGGTGCCCCAAACATGGCTCAGTTACACCAGTTCTGTTAGGAGGAATGGGCCAAAATTCCTACAAACTATCATGAGAAGCTTGTGGAAGGATCCAAAATGTTTGACCCAGTCCTACAGTTTAAGGGCAAAGCTCCCAAATACTAATGAAATGGACGGAAACTTCTGACTTTACAGAAAGTAATAAAAAATGCCTTAAAAATTCTCCCTCTTATTATTCTGCATTTGGCAAATATAAATAATTTTGGTTCCTAATTGACCTAAACGGGGAAGGTTTATTCTGATTTCATGTCAGAGAGAGAAAAAAACCTGCAGATGGGGCTTTTTATATAGTGGATGGAAACTTCTGGTTTCTAAGTCTAAATTTCTCTACGGTGCTCACTCTCCCACAAAGCTCCTCAGTTCCTTGGCTCCCGGTCCAGTGTACAACTCAGATACCGGCCTATTTCTTCTTCAGTTCTCACGGATCCAACTCATGGGCCCAGGTTTTCATCGCAACCAAAGATCCTGGCCTTCTTCTCCTTTGAATCCCACAAATCAACTCACTCACCAACTCTATTCCCACTAATACTTAAACCCCACATATATCCCATTATATAAACCCTCCCACTGACAACTAGACCCCAAGACCAACTGATAGTCGGACGTACTGTAGATGTGTCCGAGAGGAAACTGTCCAGGATAAACTTTTCTAGTTAGATATAGACAGGGCTTTTCAGATAATACATTGAGATAGAGCATAAAACGATACATCTTGGTTATCTTCTTCTCTGCAAGTCACACCACTTTGCCAGGTACAGAATTATCCTCTATTATAGCCGCACAGGAAGTCTCTGGCATGTGTTTGTGATGAGGCTCTGGGCTAAGAGCGGGTGGTAGGATGTTCAATCTGGCGGCTGTGATTATTAATTTAGTCCCTTGTAGGCCACTAGTGGGGGTGTGGGAAGGACTGTGGGGGCACAGGTTGTCGAAGGTTGGTGCTGGGAATCAGTGTATGTCTAGGGCCAGGGCTCAGCTAAATTTAGCTCTAGACTTTTAAGGCCTACCAAGACTAAAACTAAAAGAACTGTATTGTCTGAGAGAAAGAAAGGACATTATGGAAACCTTTACAGACGTAGTTGGAAAATCAACAGTGACTGTAAACCTGCCTGGGATCAACATGGATCTATCCTAAGATATAAATAAGGAGGACATAATATAAGAGCCATTTAGATGGACCATGTGCTCTTCTCTGACCTTATCTTCTAGGCTTCCATATAAATTACAAACTAGTGACATAAGCCCAGTTCTCCAGGCTGAACCCGACCATCTGATTCCCTTGGCTCCTCCAGGCTGAACCCGAGCATCTGATTCCCTTGGCTCCTCCAGCCTAAACCCGACCATCTGATTCCTTTGGCTGCTCCAGCCTAAACCCGACCATCTGATTCCTTTGGCTCCTCCAGGCTGAACCCGACCATCTGATTCCCTTGGCTCCTCCAGACTGAACCTGACCATCTGATTGCCTTGGCTCCTCCGGGCTGAACCCGACCATCTGATTCCCTTGGCTCCTCTGGGTTGAACCAACCCTCTAATCCCAATGCTTCCTCTGGGCCCTCTCCTCCTCGGTATAACGGGCGACTCCCCATTCTCATTGCTCCTATAACATTACTATGGCTGCATTGCTTCCCATGATACACAACAGACCATACTGGGGGCTGAGGTTTTCTGCTGCTCAGTTCATCACTTGGAAGCTCCTGAAGCTCTTACACAGGATGCTGGATTCCTCCTATTATGGATTTTCTCTTCTATCATTGACTTGTTAGATAATAAAGATGATAGAAATCTAGAGAGTTTTACCTCTCGGTCACTCCAAGTTGGAGGATCTCCAAGGTGAGTCTAATACTTCTTCTCGGCTGTATCTCATTCCTGTCCGCTGTCCATCCTTGGTGGGTCATTCAGGAGTCAGGGGCGTCGCTAGGCAGGTTTTATTCGGCGGCACAAGCGCCCGAACAAAGCTGCCTGTGCCCCGAGTCTCCCACAGGGGGGGGGACCGCCGGATCCAGCTGCGGGCATGCAGCAAAGACGTTCTATTGTGATGTGTGTCCGTAGATGACGCACACAGCTTCTGGATGGTTGCTAGTGTGGAGGGATCTAGGGAACAGCTGACTGCGGTAGAGATGTAGAGGTAGAGATCAGAGCGGAGATCTCTTGGTCGGGGGCGGCCGGCTACTCACACTGCTGAGTCAGGAAAGATTCCGGGGCACAGCACAGTGCTCGGCAGAGAGAGGCTTCCGCCCCATGTGTGATATCCTTGGCTCCGGAGCATCTCCTGCAGCTGCAGTGTCCTCATGGGCTCAGCAGCTCACCACAAGGTACACACATCCTGAGGTCTCAGTGAAGTGAGGAGCCATCCATTGCAGCAGACCAGGACTACGGATGTCGTAATAGGATGTGAAACAGCAATATCTTCATGAAGTAACTGTACTGAGTGTGTGTGTGTGCTGTGTCTGAGTGATGTGTGGTATGTCCTATCTGAGTGTGTGTGTTGTGTGAGTGTGTGTTTGTGTGTGTCTGAGTGTGTGTAGTGTGTGAGTGTTGTGTGACTCCAGGCGAGTGTGTGTCTGAGTGTGTGTGGTTCTGAATATGTGACTGTGCAGGTGTGTGTGTGTCATTGATTGTGTGTGTCCTGAGTGTGTGGTGAGTGTGATGTGTTATCGAGTGTGTGTGATGCTGAGTGTGTGTGTCTGTCTGAGTGATGTGTGTCAATATGTCTGTTAATGAGTGTGTGAAGAGCATGTGTCTTGAGATGTGTGTGTGTCTGTCGTGTTGTTGTGTTGTCTGATGCTGTGTGTGACATTGAGTATGTGTGTGGTGTTGACTTGTGTGGTGTGTACCCTGAGTGTGTTGTGTGGGTTGTGTACTGCAGTGTGTGGATGTGTGTCCTGAGTTGGGTGTGTCTGTCTGAGTGATGTGTGTGTGTCTGGAGTGTGTGTGTCTGTTGAGTGTGTGTGTCTGTGAGTGTGTGTGTCTGCCTGAGTGTGTGTGTCTGTCTCGAGATGTAGCGGGGGGCTTGTGTCTGTGTGGTGTTGTGTGGAATAGCACCTGTGTCGGGGTGCTGTGTGTCTGTGTCGTGTGTGTCTGTGCTGTGTGTGTGTGCTCTGTCTGAGTGTGTGTGTCTGTCTGAGTGTGTGTGTTGTCATGAGTGTGTGTGTCTGAGTGTGTGTGTATGTGTATGAGACTGAGTGTGTGACATATGTCTGAAGTGCTGTTGTGTGTCTGAGTGTGTGTGTGTCTGAGTGTGTGTGTGTCTGTCTGAGTGTGTCTGTGTCTGAATGTGTGTGTCTGAGTGTGTGTGTCTGAGTGTGTGTGTGTGTCTGTCTGTCTGAGTGTGTGTGTGTATGTATGAATATATGTTCACACTGCGTAAATTGCGGGGCGCATTTCTCCGCGTATTTGCACTTCAATACGCCCGACATGCGCACCGCAATTACGATAATTCATAGCTCTCCTAGAGAGCTATGGATTACATGTCAAATTGTATGCTCAGGGGGAGCAGTGTGTGGTTCCAAAACACACAGCGTATTGTGGTGTGTACCATACTCGCCGCAATAAGCCATATGAACATAGCCAAAGGGCCCGGGCCCCGGATGTATTGGGACCCTAGCAACGCCCCTGTTCAGGAGAAGGAACGCTGTGTATGAGAGAAGGAGAAAACTGGATGAACTGGAAGATTCTAGTACTGCAGGCGCCTTTATGGAGAAAGGAGGGGCCAAAATCCTACAGGGACCACATCATGTGTGACATACAGAACCTCTGGGGGGCAGAGGAGAAGCAGCTTCTCAGAGGTGTCACCACATGGATACAGGGTGTTCCCAACACATCCACAGGATATTCCATAATGTCTGATAGATGAGGGCCTCACCTCTGGGGTCCGCGCTAGGCTGTGTCTGTAACTCCTATAGAAGTGAATGGAGAGACCCCTGTACATGTGTGGCCACCTCTCTGTTCATTCCCCACATGGATGCAGTGGCCCCATCTCCATGAGGGTTGGGTCTGTTCTCCAGAGGTGGGACCCTCATCTATCAGACATTTATGGGAGATGCTGTGGATACATCAGAAATATCCATGTTGGGAAAACCCCTTTATGTTATAACTGATGAAGGACTTGATGCATCAGGTGAGAAGTAGCAATATGAAGCCATTTCCCAGACAGTGAGGACCTGACACACACGGCTGATACGGGGGGGAGGGCGATTCCTCACAGTGATTGGGAGAATTCATCATTTCAAGCTTTATTAACAATCAGACGCTGCACAGTCAATGTGTCGGCCTCACTGACTGCTGACAATGAGCAGAAGCCTCAGCGGGGGGGCGCTGTGTATCACTGACTGCTGACAATGAGCAGAAGCCTCAGCGGGGGGCGCTGTGTATCACTGACTGCTGACAATGAGCAGAAGCCTCAGCGGGGGGCGCTGTGTATCACTGACTGCTGACAATGAGCAGAAGCCTCAGCGGGGGGGCGCTGTGTATCACTGACTCCACACTGACGAAAGCCCCCGCGAGGGCTTCTCACTACTGCATCAAGGGCAAACCCTCCACCAAGGGCTTGTGTGTGACCCCAATAGGACCCAGTGACGGGTGCGACGATGTGAATGAGCAAAGCCTCGGGCTGGGGCTCGTGTACAATGCTACGAGGGCCACGGCGCTGTGTAGCACAATCCACACTACTGGAATATACGCCCCGGCGCCCGACGGAGCTGCGCCCAGTTATTTGCACAACAACAGGAGCGTTGGAAGCCTCAGTCACTGGAATCTGGTGTCCTCAAAAATGGCCACTGACCTAGGAATCTAGTTCTACCTCCGCCCTCAATGCTCTCCCCATCTACCGAGCTCTGCAGGAAGGAAGCAGTAACCTCTCCCGTCAGACCTTGCTGCAGTCAGATGCCTTTGTGTGAGAGACCTGAAGGTGAGGGGTGAAGGACTTGCGATTATGGTCATGTAACAGGAAAGGGGTGGGGTCAGCAGTTGTGGCTGAAGGACCTGTGGTGATGTCATGTGACAGGAAGGGGAAGGGTCAGAAGTGGCGGTTGAAGGACCTGTGGGTATGTCATGTGACAGGAAAGGAGTGGAAGCAGCAGTTCTGGCTGAAGGACCTGTGATGATGTCATAGCCATGTGATATCTGGTGTGGGAGGAGCCAGTCTGGAGTCCTATGGGAAGTGTGTAGTTGTACCTGAGTCTGTGGGGAGTAGACAGGGCTGTCTCTCCGGTGACTGCGGCCGCTGCTGTGCAGGTGTCTGGCTTTGTGCCGCTGTTTTTGTCCCTCCCTCTGGATTATGATTTTTTCTAGAGTTTATTAACCTTCTGTTGCCCCCGATTATTTATTACCCCAATCTCTATTCCCTGATTATTTATTACCCCCGATCTCTCTTCTGATTATTTATTACCCCCGATCTCTCTTCTGATTATTTATTACCCCCGATCTCTCTTCTCTGGTTATTTATTACCCCCAATCTCTCTTCTCTGGTTATTTATTACCCCCGATCTCTCTTCTCTGGTTATTTATTACCCCCAATCTCTCTTCTCTGGTTATTTATTACCCCCGATCTCTCTTCTCTGATTATTGGGTCTGTGGGGAGTAGACAGGGCTGTCTCTCCGGTGACTGCGGCCGCTGCTGTGCAGGTGTCTGGCTTTGTGCCGCTGTTTTTGTCCCTCCCTCTGGATTATGATTTTTTCTAGAGTTTATTAACCTTCTGCTGCCCCCAATAATTTACTACCCCCGATCTCTATTCCCTGATTATTTATTACCCCCGATCTCTCTTCTCTGGTTATTTATTACCCCCGATCTCTCTTCTGATTATTTATTACCCCCGATAGCTATTACCCCTGTTTTGATTTATATTACCCGCCCTCGAAACCCTCTCTCGATTTTTACCATCTTCTCTGATTATTTATTACCCCGATCTCTCTTCTCTGATTATTTATTACCCTGATCTCTCTTCTCTGGTTATTTATTACCCCCGATCTCTCTTCTGATTATTTATTACCCCTGATCTATATTCCCTGATTATTTATTACCCCCGATCTCTCTTCTGATTATTTATTACCCCCGATCTCTATTCCCTGATTTTTTATTACCCACGATATCCCTTCTCTGATTATTTATTACCCTCGATCTCTCTTCCCTGATTATTTATTACCCCCGATCTCTCTTCCCTGATTATTTATTAGCACAGATAAAGCACAGATGAGCAGGAACCAGCGGTAGCGTGCACAAAATTTTGGTGTATTTCTTAATCTAGTGTTGCAAGGTACAGACAGCAGTGAAACCAACCAATCAGAGGAGAGAGATCAGGGGTAAAATAATCAGAGAATAGAGATTGGGGGTAATAAATAACCAGGGAATAGAGATCGGCGGTAATAAATAATCAGAGGAGAGAGATCGGGGGTAATAAATAATCAGGGAATAGAGATCGGGGGTAATAAATAATCAGGGAATAGAGATCGGGGGTAATAAATAATCAGGGAATAGAGATCGGGGGTAATAAATAAACAGAGAAGAGAGATCAGGAGTAATAATCAGGGAATAGAGATCGGGGGTAATAAATAATCAGGGAATAGAGATCGGGGTAATAAATAATCAGGGAACAGAGATCGGGGTAATGAATAATCAGTGTATAAAGGCAAAAAGAAAGGGTGTAGCTCACCACAAGCATGCTTCAGAGGCAGTGTTAAGCTATGTTCACACGGCTTAAAATGGGCCGTATTTCGGTCCGTAATTACGCGCCGAAGTGCGCAAATTACGGGCCGAAAACGGCCCATTCATTACGGTAATTCACAGTTCTCATAGAGAACTATGGATTACGTCTCCTCTCCCCGCCCGGCGAAGCCGCCGGGCGGGGAGATAATTGACATGTGAATTACTAGCGGCGTATACGCGCCGCTGGCAATTCAAGTCTATGGGCCGGCGAAGCGCCGGCCCCCTGCTCAGTCCCCCACTCCCACCCGCCCCCGGTCACACAGCGTAATTGCGGGGCGTAATTACGCCCTGCAAATACACCGTGTGAACATAGCCTTAATGTCCATGGGAGGGTTAATCCGCACGAGCTTTTCTCGTTAATAGTGTGCACTCCATACCGCACGCGATCCAAGTTTCCCGGCAGTGAGACTCCAATAGCACAGATAAAGCACAGATGAGCAGGAACCAGCGGTGGCGTGCAAAAACTTTTGATTTATTTCTTACTCCAGTGTTGCAAGGTACAGACAGCAATGAAACCAACGCTTTTCGGGCTCCGCTTTATGAGCCCTTGTTCACGGTTACATCCACACTGTATTAGCTGTTTAACTTTATACTAAAAACAATGGGCGGATCAATGTGGTGACGGAACGTCACTTCCTCCTATTCAAAACATAGGGTGACAAGTATGAAGCTCGCCACGTTGGAGCGCAAGTTTTCGAGCGCTTGAACGTGAAAGCTGCACCTCATGTATGTCTGCGCCCGAGGTGCGCTCATACATGCGGTGTAAAGTCCACCGCGCCTCGCCAGTGTGGGGGGCACAGTGCGGAACTTAGGCGCAGAAGGGACTGGGTCTAACATGTATTCCGAATCGAGACAGGCTGGAAATGAGCGAAAAATCATTAAAGATGTCCGTGCGGCATGGAGTATGAATCAAAAAAGCGTTATTATTACGTGTAAAACATTATCAGAAAAAGAGCTCAAACCTTCTAAAAAAATACATAAATTAAATCACTTTCCAAAAATCAAAAACGGTGCAAGATCGGGACTTTGGATATTGGAAATTGCCGAAATACATAATTCAAAATTCTGTAAGCTCTTCTCTTTTGGTCGGCAGAAACCACCAATCAAAATAGGAGCACAGTGACCCATTAAAAACCTTAAAGATTGACCAATCAAATTCAAAGGGGGGGAAAAGTTCAAAAACATTTTAAAAATTGCGAAAAAGCTGATTGGTTGAGCTACCGGGGTTTTGGCAACCGGGCCAACAAAATAGGAGCGAAAGGGACCCATTATAACCAAAGGGAAGTATTGACCAATCAAATTCAAAGGCGGGACTTTTTCAAAATACAGAAAAAAATGCAAAAAAGAGCTAATTGGTTGAAGTAGGGGGGGCTTGGTTTCCCGGCCTATCAGACGCGAGCTATTTTCCCCTTCCCATTGTATTCTAGGACAGATCGGGCACTAAATCTTATTTTAAAACATTATTGAAAAAGAGTCAACCCTTGTAAAAAAAATACATAAAAAAATCCTTTCCAAAAATCAAAACGGCGCAACATCGGGAATTTGGATATTGGCTTTTCCCGGAAATACATAATTCAAATTCTGTAAGCCGCGTCTCATTGGGGGCAGAAACCAACCAATCAAATGGGAGCGACAGGACCCATTAAAACCAGGGAAGAAAACGACTAACAAATGCAAAGGCGGGACAGTTAAAATACAGTAAAAATGCAGAAAGGAGCTGTTTGGGTTTTACAGCGGGGGTTGGCTATTCCCCCAATCAGAGGCGAGCTACTTTGCCCCATGTAGTCAATGAGAATGGGGGGCGTGAAATCTCACCCCGTTGTGGCATGCAGTATAGAAAAAAAATCGGTTTTTTAAAGTTAAAACATTCCTGTAAAAGAGCTAAAACCTTCTAAACATACATAAAAAAATCACTAACAACGGTTTTGTCGCCGAACGGCGCTACACAAAATTCGATATAGAAAGCCGAAAATACAGTAATTCAAATTCTGTAAAAAAAAAAAAGAATTCAATAATTCATTTTTTTTTCTTTATTTTCGTTTCCCCCAATTATTGATCTTGGCTAATAAAAATAAAGAAATACAAATGAACTCATTTTTTCATTTTTTTTTTTATTTCCGTCCCCCCATTTTTATTGTTCATTTTATAACATCGGTACAACTTGGGGAGTCTTATCATTTGATTTTGGGCCGTACATTTTATTATAGATTGCATTAGAAAAACCCCTAAGAGCGTTGCGTGCTCTCCCATTGGTCCAAATACCGCGACCTCTTTAATTAGCCAATCACAAACAAGCTCGCTCTGCATTTCTTTTTTCCCCATAGAACTCTATGAGAAAGTACTCACCCCCGATTGGTAAGCGGACGACCCCCTCTCCCCCCCCCCCAACCAACACAGTACAAAAATTTCCCATAACAGTAATAATTTTAGACGCCCTTCTATCCCCTTGGGAAAAATGAAATATCCCTGCACACCTTGTATAATTTGCAAAGTTTTAAGAAAATACAGTGAGCCCAAAAATTTCATACATATACAATATATACTCTCAACAAATGACTTTTTACAATAGTATTGCTTAGTAAGGATTACAGAGTGAGTAGAACACGTTTCGGCTATTGGAGCCTTTACAAAACACACGAATGGAGTACTTAAGGGTAATAGTATATAAAAAAGTATATAGGTAGCTTATCGAGAGATACAAAATACGAAAGGAAATTGCTGGAGTAAGCTAGAGTAAGGAGAAAACGTCCCAGATTAAGCAGGGGTGGAGGTTGGGGTATGGACAGACGCATTAAAAAAACACCCCCTCGGGCACGAATCTTAGAACCATCCCCCCACGCCCTCCACACTGGCGAGGCGCGGGGACTTTACACCGCAAGTATGACGCACCTCGGGCGCCCGACATAACATAGACCCGGGGGCGAGCCCCATACATGTCGCCCATAGTTAGAATTGCATTCTCAGTAAGCTACAATAGCACAACAGCCTCATAAGCACAGCACTAACATACAAAGCTGAAGGCAAATAGTGCATATAAACAGCTCTCCTTACTACACAGAAAAGGTCTGCTTTCAGGCCAGACATGGATAACTTGCACTGCCAAATAAACCACAGCATATAGCACCTCTTTTAAACACAAACCTGCGGCAGAATGCATAAACTTTTTTACCTTACTAACAGAAGGGGTTCCCTGCTTCTGTCAAAAAAAAATGGTTAACTTGTACTGCCAACAAGCCACAGCAGAGGTGCAATAAAGCAACCTCTTATACACAGCAGTAATATATTACAGAGCTGAAGGCAGATAGTGCATATACACAACTTACCTTACTAAGAGGAAGGTTTTGATGTCAGGTAAAGTGCCTTCAAGTGCTTTGCACCGGATGTTCAGTTAGATCTTTCTGTAACCAGATCACACACATGCAGGTAGGCTTCAGCAAGAACCGTGCATGCTTTGGCATCCATCCAGAGGGTCAGCAATCAAAATGCAGCCCCAAACATAAAACCCGTGGGGGGGGGGCCCGAGGTAGTTACAGCTCCAAACCCCTAGCCTAGGCATTTCTGGACACCACACTCCCTTACAAGGCAGTAACAAACATGTTTGTTCAGATAAACAGCAATCACATGTTTGTTCTTCAGGACGAGGGACTGAGACCTCTCAGTATACAGCTGGGGAATTATGAAAATGGCCTTAGATTAATGAAAATATGTCCTGGATAGCACCTGTTTCCTTTCCAACTCCTGAAGAATAAAAAATACTTTTAGGATTTTCCCAGGGAGACAGGCAACACTTAAGTGGTTGATTAGTTCAACTGCTGCTTGTTTAAACTCTTTTAATTTATCAGGAAAAAATAAAATCCCGATGGGTGCGCCACAGGAGATCAGAAAAATAGGAAATTGACTGATTACATACCCCTACACACACTGTCAAAAATAAAATTTTTTCTGGGATCTCCATAAATTCCTACAATTAAAATATAAAATTTTTTAAGCCCGCTTAAAATCTTTGGGTTTACTTAACCAAAAGGAATCTATACTACATTAATGTGGATATAATAAAATCCAGCATGGGGACAGCAAAACAGTCTCTCCCTTTTTCACAACTGCAAACTTTTATCTTTCCCCCCCCACCGTGACTCTCTCGCTAAGAGGCGAAGTCTGAAATAGCAGTCAAAATAAGATCCCACCTGCCAGGAAGAGCGGACTTCAGTAGTGTCCCTGAATATACATATTTAAAAATTTGGGCATATTTGTCTTCTATGATTTCATAGGTTTCTTTGGAGGTGACCGATTGCTGCCATTGCTTGACTGTGGGCTTAGTGCCTCAAAAAAGTTATAATTTTTTTGAAATTGAGATTAAAAGGAGAAAAAATTAACTTCCAATAGAATTTTTTCTGGGTAGACAGAAATTTGGTTAAAAGATTGCAAATTTTAAAACTGCCCATAAATTTTATCAGACTGGAGGGTTGTGTGAGTGACCTATCAGAGGCCGGTGTTTTTTTCTATTAGGAAATGCACTTAACGAAATTCTCACAGCAAAAAAAAAAAAAAAAGGGGAGGGGACTCTATTTTTTGATGTTGAAAAACCCTTTGGGGCGTGCTCTTTAGACTAAAAGGGGTTGCTCACTACTTGATTCATCTTACCTCACCGTTTTATTTTTTTTCTTTTTTGAATTCAGGGGCATGTTTTACTGGCTTCCACAGGCTGAAAGAGAAGCCATCTGTAACTATAGCAACCATGCGGGCAGCCTATCAGGAGAGATAAATAGTCTTAGCTATAGCGACCTAGGAGCTAATGCAACCATACAAAGGGTATATCTGACAATAGGTAAATACTTTTAAAGGGAACACATTTTGCAAAGTGCTTGTTTTGCAAGATTTTTTAACAAAAAAGCAATCCTTGTACAGAAAACCCCTTTTAAGACATTTCGAAGCCAATTGGTAACCATGGAATTAAAAATTTTGATTAGCGCAAAGGAAGGAAATTTATTGAGGGTCCCCCAATCTGGACAGTTTTTGGGAAGAAGACACACCCTTTTTGGGTGTTTTACAAGGTCCCCAGGGGGGAACCTAAAGGTTCTTTTACTAATAAAAACCTGGGTTTTGCAACCATAACATACTAAAACCATTGAATATGAGGATTTAATTGTTTAAATTAAATAAAATTCTGGCAATCAGATTCATTTTGGACAAAATTTTTTTTATTTGATAAAAAAATTTTTTTTACAAATACCGCATCGGGTATGTGGTTCCGTCACTGTACTTGCGGTTACAGCAAAATATATTTAAAAAAACATTAAAAAATTACAGTCTAAATACCAAAAACAAATTTGCATTTAAAATTTTATAGAAGTGAATCTGGACAATCTTATGATTCATTCCATTATCTGTCAACAAAATATATTTTCTTTATATCAAAGACTTTTTTAACCAGTTCTTGACCAGGCGTTTGACTCCGCTTCCAGACCAGGCTCATTTTCATTTTGTATAGTCTATGTTATAACAATTTCTCACCCTTATACAGCAATTTTTTTGCCTTTTTACCATGATATGTTAGGGTCTATTTGTATGTAAAAACACACTAGAAAAAACAATAATACAAACTCCAGAAATTTTTCTTATATTGACTCACATAAAAAAAAAATATTCCTGGTAAAAATAACAATCTTTTAAAGATACACTAAAACATTTACCCCAAAAAATCTAAAAATACAATAGCATCATTAATAGATATATAACAGACATCCAAGTCTCAATAGGAAGGCTCACAATATATCAGAATAGGTTCACCAACGTTTTTATAACAGTAGTCTATCAGTATTTAAAAAGTACCAAAGTGTTGACGGTCATTAAATAGATACCGTATTATAAACAATACACCACGTTCGAAGATTCTGTAAAAAAACCGATATAAAAACTTGTAGATCGAATCTTTTTATGAAAAAAAGGCCTAATGGGACACTTAGCACACCTATAAAATGTACTAACTAAGGAGGAGCACCTGCCCCAAAAAGGGCGACCCCGCCTATCGGTGGCTCTCCCTATACTAAATTAATACATAATAAATGATAATATATACAAAAGGCCCAGCGCGTTTCACCGAATGCTTCATCAGGGGACAATGATGTCTACAGATAGATGATAATAATGGTAGTACTTGATACAAGTGATGCCATGATGCTACCAGTAGTAGTAGCAAACATTTTGGTAAACCTATTGCGATATATTGTGAGCCTTCCTATTGAGACTTGGATGTCTGCTATATATCTATTAATTATACTATTGTATTTTAGAGTTTTTGGGTAACATTTTAGTGCATATCATTAAAGATTGTATATTTTACCAGGAATATATATATTTTTTCTGGGAGTCTATTTGTATGTAATTTTACATTAGCTTTCACTTTTTTTAAAATGAGGGGAAAATGTAAAATAAGAATTAAAATTTTTTTGTTTCTTACATTTTTTATTTTTAACAGCAAAAGTGTAGTTAAAATATTTTTGTAATAGTCACTTTTCTATGACTGATGTTTTTATTTAGGTGAAATGCGGATTGAGCTGTTACTGTTGTTTTTCAAAAATATATTTTTTTTCTGCGTATGTTTTGTTTCTAAATATTTTATCTTACATATTTTGTCCTTATACGGTCAGAAAAAGACCCCTGGGGGAAATTTTACAAGAACTTGAAAATAGCATCGGTCCAGTATTAGCTATCTTATTTTAACCAGATTTTGACATCTCTTTAACACATTTTTCACATTTAAAGGATGATCATGGCTTCTCACTTCTGTGAGTTCCCTTATGTTTATTAAGATGTGATTTAATGGCAAAACATTTCTCACATTCTGAACATGAATAAGGCTTCTCTCCTGTGTGAATTCTCATGTGTGTAACAAGTTCTGCTTTCCTTCTAAATGATTTCCCACATTCTGAACATGAATATGGCTTCTCTCCTGTATGAATTCTCTCATGTGTAACAAGTTCTGATTTACTTCTAAAGTATTTCCCACAATCTGAACATAAAAATGGCTTCTCTCCTGTGTGAATTCTCTCATGTATAACAAGATCTGATTTATTTCTAAATGATTTCCCACATTCTGAACAAGAATATGGCTTTTCTCCTGTGTGAATTACCTCATGTTTAACCAGATATGACTTCTGTGAAAAACATTTCCCACATTCCGAACAAGAATATGGTGTCTGTTCTGTGTGAGTTCTCTCATGTCTAACAAGCTTTGATTTACTTATAAAGCATTTCCCACATTTTGAACATGAATATGGCTTCACTCCTGTGTGAGTTCTCTCATGTCTAACAAGTTCTGATTTACTTCTAAAGTATTTCCCACATTCTGAACATAAAAAAGGCCTCTCTCCTGTGTGAATTCTCTGATGTCTAACAACATTTGGTTTATAATTAAATGATTTCCCACATTCTGAACAAGAATACGGCTTCTCTCCGGTGTGAATTCTCTCATGTGCAACAAGATCTGATTTATTTCTAAAGTATTTCCCACATTTTGAACATGAATATGGCTTCTCTCCTGTGTGAATTCTCTCATGTGCAACAAGATCTGATTTAGTTCTAAAGTATTTCCCACATTCTGAACATAAAAATGGCTTCTCTCCCGTGTGAATTTTGTTATGTATAATAAGATATGATTTACTACTAAAGGATTTCCCACATTCTGAACATAAAAATGGCTTCTCTCCTGTGTGAATTTTTTTATGTGTAATAAGTTCTAATTTACTTCTAAAGTATTTCCCACATTCTGAACATAAAAATGGTGTTTCTCCTGTATGAATTTTCTCATGTAAAACAAGTTTTGATTTCTTTATAAAACACTTCCCACATTGTACACAAAAATGCTTATTTCCTGTGTGAAATCTTCTGTGTGTAGAAAGATCTGAGCTTTTTATAAATTGTTTACCACTCTGAATCCTTTTAATTCCTTTCTGACCTTCAATATGTGATTGCTCAGAAGAAGGTTCCTCTTGAGCAGGAGTATGTGATAGATCTCTTCTGTGAAGTTCTGGATGTAAATTAATGGCAATGAGGTTTGCTCCTGAAGAGGGTTTCTTGATATCTTTGTCTTCTACTTCATCTGTTAGAGAGAACATAAATTGTTCTACAGAATTGTTATTGAGGTTTTCTGTTAAAATTAAAAATGAATATTTGTTTTTCAAACAATGAAGACAAGTTTATGGAATATAAAATATAAACTATCAGGATGGTTTCACATGTAGCTTATTTTGGAAACCTGCCACTGCAGTTTGTAAGTCAATGCATCAAAAGCAAATTGGATATAAAAAGGACTGACTATTACTCCTCCATCCTGCAGGATCCACTAATAGTTTTGGCTACAAAAAAGCTATTTGTTAAACCTCCTAAAGGCTGGAAAGACGTGTGTTTTTTTTGCTTTATTTTTGGAACCAAAGCTAGACGTGCATCCAACATGGAGGAGATATAGAAGCCTTCTCTTCCAAATCCTCTAAAAAAAACACCAGAAAAGCGGCACGTGTGATTCCAGCTTAATAAATCGAAACTTGAAAATATGTTAATGACAAAGTCCAGAATTATGCACCCAATCACCACTGTTATAATATATCCACTAATTTACTGGGTGACATTCCTCTATATGAGCATACTGAACTAAATTATCAAGCAGCCATCTTCAAAAACCTTACTCTTTGTTTATAATCCCTTAAAATGACGACTACTATGGTGTCCTACTACGGTGGACGGTGTTTGGACTGGTCGTGGTAAAAGAAGTTTAATGAAGATGGTTGCTGGAATTCATTGCTACATTGTTACTTCTGACTTTTTCTCACATACCAATTTTATGTGCGCCCCATGATCTCTTTCATTTGTCACGTGTGTTGCTTTTTGGCTGTGTTCACATCCTATTTTGACTCTATGCTTGGCATACATGCTGGGAAAATCTCCCAGTATAAACATCAAGCATATTCATAAGGCTTGAGGTGTGCTCTGTGACCTGGGAAGAAGGAGGGGGAGCGGTGACTATCTCCTGTTGTGAATGGTGACAAGCCATGTTATCTACACATTGGTGTAAACTTCCATTGTAATCCATCCGTGATGATAATGAGGAGACTCCTCTCTACAGAAGAGGAAGTGTCAGCCTATTATTAGGCTTAGTGACCACAGTGAGACCTGCAGGAGCTCAGGATTTATCAGAATATAGAAAGTGATAAGAGAAACTAAAAAAACATCGCCAAAAACTCTTAATAAATCTTCTTCATATAAAAATACAACATAAACTATAAGTTATTTCTGATGACACATTCCTTTTAAATCTCCAACATGGCCGCCAGTGCTGTCCTGCACCCAAAGTAATAGGTGAGATAACCCAGCTCTATCTCCTTACCTTGTGACATAAGAGGCTGGTGATTCTCCACATCCTTCATCATGACGTCCTTGTACAGATCCTTGTGTCCTTCTAAATACTCCCACTCCTCCATGGAGAAATAGACAGCGACCTCCTGAAACCTTATAGGAACCTGACACACAAAATGATACGGTCATCACCCAGACCCCTCAAATGGTGTTACTGTATAATGTCCCAGCATTCCCAGCAGCAGCAGCGTCACCTCTCCAGTCAGCAGCTCCGCCATCTTGTTGGTGAGTTCTAGGATCTTCTGCTTATTGTCCCTCTCATGTATCAGTGAGTGCGGGGGCGGCTCTATGATGGGGCCCCGGCTCCATCCTCCTGACACACCGGGACAGCTGCTGGGGGCCACACAGTCACCTGACGTCTTCTTCACTACTGTGTAATCCTGTGTATGGAGAGAAATCCCCGGATCAGTGACCGATCTCGTGAAATCTTGTGACTAGATCTGATATTATTCCTGCACTGAGAGACGTCCAGGACATGTGTGGACTTCTGAGCTGTGACTTCCCCCTGATAACTTCCTCTGGCAGAGAGGTCCATGGTCTCACTGCTCTTTCAGTAAAGAATCCTCTTCTATGTTGGTATGCCCTTTGTTATATGTCCCCTTATTTTCTTACATGCTATTCAAATTCAGTTCCTACAATTTTCTCAGACAATTGTTAGGTTATGTTCACATGGCATATAGCAGGCATATTGTGCACTCTGCTATACGCAGTGTGCTTTAGAAATATGCGCTGGCCTGTGCATACTTCTAAAGCACTGCGGAGCCGATCCCCATTCATCTTCATTATCCCTGGCACTTAAGCGCAGGGAAAAAGTGATGTCACTTCGTTCTCCCAGTATGCAGTACACTTTGGGGAAAATGTACTGTAATCATAGCTCTTAATGAGAGCTTCGAATTACCAAAGTGGTGGTCTGTACTTCAGGGTGTCTTACAGCGCAATTACGCCCCAAAGTACAGATCGCAAAGAAGTTGTGTGAACATACCCTTAGGATGAAGACCTGCCAACATTTTTGCAATCTGTTCTTCAGTCATCTCTATTATTGGAGGGGTTGTCTCACCATAAAGTTTCAGAGCCCCAGTCAGCTTCAGGCCTCCACTTCCTGGTCAGGCTGTGGATGGGTTTATAGCACTGATTGGCATATCAGCTCTGCTATTCCTGTCACAGTTACAAGGCTAATAAAGGTTTATAATCTGTTGTGTACAAGGCTACAGAGCTCTAAGGGTTAAAACTTATCATTAACTTAGATAAACAAGTTCCTGTGCTACTGACTCAACATGGTCAGATGGCAGCTTGGAGCAATGAGAGAGAGCAGAGAGAGATGTTCAGTAACCAAGAGAAATTTATTTACACTAGCAGTAGATAAAATCTCTATGTTCTGAACAAAGCTAAATCAGAAATGTACTTGGTAATGTTCTTAACTTACATTTCCCTACATATAAAAAAAAAAATAAGTGTTGTGAGAAAACCCTTTAAATGCATTTTCTTAAGACAATCTCCAGATGTGACCATAGTTTGTAACAAACAATATAGAGTTTTAGTGACCCCACATCTGGAATACTGGTGTCAGTTATGCAAACCAGGTACAAAAAAAGAAATTAGTAAAATAGAAGGGTCCAAATATGGGCTACAAGGCCCTAAGCCTAAAACGTATCAGGAGAGACTAAAAGAACTGTATTGTCTGAGGGAATTAAAGGAGAATATGGAAACCTTTACAAATGTGGTTGGAAAATTAACAGTGACTGTAAACCTGCCAGGGATCCACATGGATCTATCCTAGGATATAACTAAGAAGGACATAATGCAAGAGCCGTCTAGATGGACCATATGCTCTCCTCTAGCCGATATCTTCTATGTCTCTATAATAGATGTCAAACTAGTAAAAAAAACACTCCTCCAGGCCAAACACGACTATCTGATTCCCTTGGCTCCTGGCTGCTTCTCCTCCTGGGTACAACAGGCTATTCACCATTCTCATTGCTCTTATAACATTACTATGACTGCACTGGCTCCCATGATACATAACGGACCATACTGGGGGCTGAGGTTTTCTGCTGCCCAGGTCATCACTTAGAAGCTCCTGAAGCTCTTACACAGGACGCTGGATTCCTCCTATTATGGATATTCTCTTCTATCATTGACTTGTTAGGTAATAAAGATGACAGAAATCTAGAGAAGTTTACCTCTCTGGTCACCAGGTGGAGGATCTCCAAGGTGAGGTCTAATATTCTTCTGCTGATCTCATTCCTGTCCGTGTCCATCCTTGGTGGGTCATTCAGGAGAAGGAACGCTGTGTATGAGAATAGAAGAAAACTGGATGAACTGGAAGGTTCTAGTACTGCAGGCTCCTTTATGGGGAAAGGAAGGCCTCAAATCATACAGGGGCCACATCACATGGGACATACAAAACCTCTGGGGGTAGAGGAGAAGCAGCTTCTCAGAGACGTCACCACATGGATACAGGGTGTTCCCAACACATCCACAGGATAATGTCTGATAGATGAGGGCCCCACCTCTGGGGGCCGCGCTCGGCTGTGTCTGTAACTCCTGTAGAAGGGAATGGAGAGACCCTTGTACATATGTGGCCACCTCTCTGTTCATTCTCCACCTGGATGCAGTGGCCCCGTCTCCATAAGGTTCGGTGAGGCCTCCAGAGGTGAGACCCTCATCTATCAGACTGTGAGGACCTGACATGGCTGATACTGGGGAGGACGATTCATCACAGTGATTGGGATAATTCACCATTTCAAGCTTTATTAACAATCAGACGCTGCACAGTAAATGTGTCGGCCTCACTGAATGCCGACAATGAGCAGAAGCCTCAGCTGGGGGCACTGTGTATCACTGACTGGATTATACATGCCCGGTTCTCGCCCCCGATCAGTGGCAGCTGCATCCCAAGGAAAGGAGCTCCAGTCTGGAGTACATAAGAGTCAGGGGAGGGGAGGTCTCTATAGAGGAGAAGGAGGGTCCTGGGGGCAGAGGAGCTGCAGCCTGGAGTAGATAAGAGTCAGGGGAGGGGAGGTCTCTATAGAGGAGAAGGAGGGTCCTGGGGGCAGAGGAGCTGCAGCCTGGAGTAGATAAGAGTCAGGGGAGGGGAGGTCTCTATAGAGGAGGGTCCTGGGGGCAGAGGAGCTGCAGCCTGGAGTAGATAAGAGTCAGGGGAGGGGAGGTCTCTATAGAGAAGGAGGGTCCTGGGGGCAGAGGAGCTGCAGCCTGGAGTAGATAAGTCAGGGGAGGGGAGGTCTCTATAGAGAAGGAGGGTCCTGGGAGCAGAGGAGCTGCAGCCTGGAGTAGATAAGAGTCAGGGGAGGGGAGGTCTCTATAGAGGAGAAGGAGGGTCCTGGGGGCAGAGGAGCTGCAGCCTGGAGTAGATAAGAGTCAGGGGAGGGGAGGTCTCTATAGAGGAGAAGGAGGGTCCTGGGGGCAGAGGAGCTGCAGCCTGGAGTAGATAAGAGTCAGGGGAGGGGAGGTCTCTATAGGAGAGAAGGGGGCAGTATATCTGGGGACAGGAAATAACACACAGGACAGTAGAGGGGGAAGGAAATGAAGAAGACAGCAGGAATTACCTGAAGGAAAAGAGAAGAACTGAGAACTGTGGGGAAGAGGTGTCTGGCATCTCAGAGAGAACAGAAAGTAAGGACACTGGACAAAAAACAGAATATAGAGCAATGTAGACAAGGAGTAAGGAGCAGGACAAATAACAAGAACATAGTAGATAAGAAATACAAGGAGACCAGAGACGAATAGATAGTATGGGGGTAGTAATGGAAAGGGGTGAGCCAGGATAGCAAAATAAGATAGAGAAAGGTCAAGGGCACATATGAGGAGACAGAATGGAGATACAAGTATAAGGCAAGAGGGGAAATATGGAATAAAGCTCGGACAACAGTGCAAAGAGAGAGCGATAGAGAGAATGTGTGGATCAGAAGAGCATATTGTCAGAGAAAATATAGAGTTAAATGATTTTTCTATTATTCACTAAGTTTTAAATGTGCCTAAATTCTAGCATTTAGAAATTAAGCCGGTGACCTTGATCTTCCTAGTGTGTTGAGCCTTGATGTAGTTATGGAGATAATAGACATTTCTCAGTTCTTCAGTCTCAAAACAAATTGTTCATAATTTTTTAAAGGGGAATTTAATAATTAGGGTAGGTTCACACGGCGTGTTTTACTCCAAGTTACATCTGCTTTTAGATACATGTTTGGATCTCTCTGTCGGACCCTAGACGGATCCAAACACGTATCTAACAAATAGCAATGTGATTTGCATTGCTTTTTTTTTTTATCAGATAATTTTTATTAAACGATTTATACAGATACAGAATAGATCATCTCTTACCATTATTTGTTACATCAAGATACATACACATACAATCATTTTGCTTTTTAGATAAAAACACTGAGTGATTTGCATTACTTTTAACTTGAAATACGCATCGCGTTGACACGAGTGATCGCCGATGCATGTCTCACTCCGTCTTTCGGATCCTTCCTAAGAACTGACATGTCAATTCTTGGTCCGAAAGACTCAGCAGGAGCCCAATTTTAAGCTATAGGGTGCAATCCTGCTTCATCCAACACACATCCAAACACACAGCTGTGTGTTGGATACATGATGGATCTGTTTAGGAACCGATCAACGCTGCGATTTTGGATGCGATTTTTCGGATCCAACACGGATCCAAAATCTGCTGAGTGAACTTATCTGTTACTTATCTGAAGGTATGTTAGCCCACCTTACCATAAAAATACCGCTGTTAACAAGGCTTTTTAGTTGCTTATTCACTTTCTCATAGAAACATCTTGGCATAACTTATGCCCATATTTAAAGTTCCACAATAGAAAAAATATAATAGAAAAAAACTTGACCTGAGATCAGACGTATAGTCTTAGAAAGCCGCTACTTTCCGGGCATAGAGTCCACCAAGTTTCGGGCTATGTGAGACAGCCAACTGGCGGTCATGCTGACTACTCTGACATGACCGCGAGTCAGCTGTCTCGCATATATTTTTCTATTCTGGAACTTAAAATATGGGCATAAGTTATGCCAGGATGTTTCTATGAGAAGCTCTGATAAAAGAAAAGAAAGTGGATAAGCAACTAAAAAGCCTTGTTAACAGCGGTATTTTTATGATATGATGCTTTACACAGGTGGGGACCTGTACTGCTGTCTATGACCTGGTGATCATGAGTGCTGTAATTTATATATGTTAGCCCACCTTTCCACCTTTGTTTATATATATGGTGACTGGGATGTACGATGATCGCTGTAACATTTTATTACTTAATCTTCTAAGTGCCCAGATTTTTAGCCTCCCCTGACAATAAACAGCCTGTTTTCCTAGTATATAATAATTAAACAGCAGTTAGATAAAGTTGATTTTCTTTTTTTTAATTAAATACCTTAAAGATGACTATTTGATACCAGGTGATATGTGGCAAATTATTAAAGAATGCAAAACAGAGATAATGTGAAGGTCATTACCTGTGCATTGAAGAGTATGTTTATTAAAGGTAACCGATAGTATTATATTATGATTAAACTAACAAATGGCATCACAAATTGTGATCAAAGTGTGAACTAATGATGATGCTGTTAATGTTGACACACCTCTGAACAAACTGTATAATAACTTATGGGAAAAACTATATCACCAGAATAGATACTATAGTATATAGGAGTAGAAGATAGGAGAAAAGAGGCCGAAAAGAAAAAGTAATAAATAAGGTGCAGTAGAGAATAAGGATAAAGAGAGAAGGGGTGCGGTGTTTCCGTCCTAAGGATATGTTCAGACTATCTAGTCTGTAAAGGAAGGGAAAAATCAGAATGGAGAATGGTAAAAACATGAAAAACAATGGAAAGGGACAATCATATTCTCTAATGAGTCCGGATGGTTCAAGTGTTTGTAACATATGGATCCAGAACATTTCAGGCTTTCGGAGCATTGGGACTCAGTTTCCTCCTCGCAGGAGCTGGAATTTGTTCGATGACTTGATAACACAATCTGGAAACGTAGTGGCCATATGGATGGGAATGCGAATGGGTAACTGCAGTTACTTTTATCCTATTGTCAACTTATGTTTTGATATCCAATCTTTAACCTGTTGGTTTGTTTGCACAATGTAGCACAAGCCGCATAGACATTTGATCAAATATATAACAAAATTAGACTTGTAGGTAAAGAAATCCTTCATAGGAATTTTTTTCCCGATATTTGGGTGAGAAAAGAAGACTCCCTGCTTTACCTATTGAGGAATCTTGGTTATATTGGAATCCTTTGCATGTTATTTCATTGCACCGGTTGCTGCAGGTATACTTACATGCGTCATGTTATTGTAGTAATGTTTGGTTGCCTATGTTGATGCCATGCTTACCTTCCCGAACATTAGAGCTGATTATTTAATACATCATATGAGCAGGTCTATATGCCATCTGCCTATATCTATGAGACCTTCGTATTTTCACTACATATAGGTGTCGTCAATTGGACATGCTGCACAGTAAATGAAGTGAAAAAAGAAAATCTCACCCGTCCTGGGGTCCATTAAGTCCTGACTGGATACCCCATGAATGATCTTGCAGCTGGCTCAGACTCTCAGTGAGACTTCACACAAAACAATAGGAAAGTTCCAGCTCGAGGCTTAAAAATATCCAAAAGCTTTATTGTATCTGGTAAAAGGAAACTGCAGCTCCAGTCCCCTCACACCAATGAAGGTTCTTGTGTACAACAATGAGCAGAAGCCTCAGCAGTGGGCACTGTGTATCACTGACTCCACACTGACTGGATTCTTTCCCCGTTCAGTGGAAGCTACAACCCAAGGCTTGTGTATGACTCCACAGTTACCAGGACAAGGGCTGCTCATGTACAATGCATGGTGGATGATCTCTGTCAGCAATAACTCTATTAGGATAGACTACGGCTGAGTGTGCAGCTGTTATCACTGCAGAACCAACATGGAATCTGGGAAATTCCTGTCACCCGGGAATCTCATATCCTCAGAAATCCCCACCCCAAGTAATACCCATCCTGTTCCTCCCCACATGTCCTCTAGTCTGCTCTCAGCTCTTGACCCAACGACAGAAGTGTCCAGGCTTCTCTTGTCTGCTCACCCCACCACCTGCTCTAGTGACCCCATTCCCTCCCACCTTGTCCAGTCTATTTCTCCAGCTGTCCTCTCTCACCTAACTAAAATCTGTAACCTCTCACTCTCCACTGCGATCTTTCCATCCTCATTTAAACACGCAGTTATAACCCCTTTACTGAAAAAGCCTACTCTGGACCCATCCGGCGCTGCGAATTACAAACCAGTCTCTAACCTGCCCTTCTTTTCTAAACTCCTGGAACTCCTAGTCTACTGTCGCCTAATCTGATATCTCTCTACTAACTCTCTTCTCAATCTTCTACAATCAGGTTTCAGCACCCTACACTCCACAGAAACTGCTGTAGCTAAAGTCTCAAATGACCTCCTCACTATTAAATCTCAGGGCAACTACTCGTTGCTGCTTCTTCTGGATCTCTCTGCAGCGTTTGACACTGTGGATCACAACCTTCTCCTTAGCATGCTCAGCACCGTTAGCCTACAGTACACCGCTCTCTCTTGGTTCTCATCCTAACTCTGTGACCTCTCCTTCAGGGTCTCATTTTCCGGTTCTACTTCCTCTTCTCTTCCTCTTCGGGTTCCTCAGGAATCAGTTTTTGGTCCACTCCTCTTCTCTACTCTACACAGCCCCAATTGGACAAACCATCAGCAGATTTGGCTTCCAGTACCATCTCTACTTTGATGACCCCCAATTATACACCTCTTCCAGAGACATCACTCCTGCCCTGCTACAAAAACACCAGTGACTGTTTGTCCACTGGCTCTGACATCATGTCCTCTCTCCATCTGAAATCTCAATAAAACTGAACTTACTGTCTTTCCGTCATCTACTAACCGACCCTCATCTGCTATTTCTGGTTCAGTGTGTGGTACCACTGTAACTCCTAGGCAGCAGGCCCGCTGTCTTGAGGTTATACTACGTTCCAATTTGTCCTTCATTCCTATATCCAATCCCTTGCCCGCTCCTGTCACCTGCACCTCAAGAACATCTACAGAATCCGTCCTTTTCTCACTGTGGAAGCAACTAAAACTTTCATTGTGGCTCTTATTCTTGCTTGTCTTGACTACTATAACTCCCTGCTTATAGTTCTCCCACTGCAAACTCTTCGCTCTCCAATCTGTCCTGAATGCAGCAGCCAGGCTTGTCTTTCTTTCCAGCCACTATACTGATGCTTCTACCCTGGGTCAGTCACTGTACTGGTTGCCTATTCAGTACAGAATACTGCATAAACTAATCACTTTCACCCATAAAGCTTTCCACAGTGCTGCTTCTCCCTACATCTCCTCCCTCATCTCTGTCTATCACCCTACCCGCTCTCTCCACAGCGCTGCACCCCCTACATCTCCTCCCTCATCTCGGTCTACAACCCTACCCAGTCTATCCACGGCACTGCACCCCCTACATCTCCTCCCTCATCTCTGTCTACTACTCTATCCGTACTCTCCGCAGAGCTGCAACCCCTACATCTCCGTCTACCACCCTACCCTACATCTCCTCCCTCATCTCTGTCTACCACCCTGCCCGGTCTCTCCACAGTGCTGTACCTCCTACATCTCTGTATACCACCCTGCCCGGTCTCTCCACAGTGCTGTACCTCCTACATCTCTGTCTACCACCCTTCCCGGTCTCTCCACAGTGCTGCACCCCCTACATCTTCTCTCTCATCCATGTCCACCATCCTACTCGGTCTCTCCACTCTGCTGCTGATTACATTCCTCAATCATCCAAACCTCCCATGCCCATCTGTGCTGCACCAGTTCTCTGGAACATGCTTTCCAATGTGATCAGGCACACTGATAACCCTCATAGTTTTAAAAGTGCCTTAAGAATACATCTTCTCAATCTGGCCTACCAAGATCCCTAATTGCGAAACCCCAACTTTCTATCACACAAATTTTTGTCACTCCCTACACTTCGGCACTTCGCTGTACATAGATGTTCTGTCAGGGTGGAAGGTTCATCCAATTATTATGTAAACCCCCAAAATTTATGAAACATGGCTGGACCATTGTAAATCTAGCACTTCTTACCCTTTGACTCCCCCATATACACTAATGACTTGTAAGCTCTTGCGAGCAGGGCCCTCACACCTCGTGTATCATCTGTAAGTAGCTTTGTAATGTGTAAGATCTGGTTTGTCTGTACTTATACCCTCTACATTGTACAGTGCTGCAGAATATGTTGGCGCTATATAAAGATTATTATATTATTACTTACCTGGGAATCCAGTCCTTCCTCCGCCCTCAATGCTCTCCCCATCTACCAAGCTCTGCAGGAAGGAAGCGAGCGGCCTCTCCTGTCAGACCTCCATATCCCAGGCTCTTCCTTCACAGAAGACCTGACCTGAGGGCGGAGAGGAGGATTGGGGGATGAAGGACCTGTGATGATGTCACCATGTCACATGACCATTATCACAGGTCCTTCACCCACCACTGCTGACCCCACCCTCATATGACTGATCACATGGTGGTAACATCATCACAGGTCCTTCAGTCACCACTGCTGACCACGCCCTTTCCTGTAGTCCGTGCTTGTGTGGATTGTGTGAGTGGCTGGATATAGATTCTAACAAGGTCCGTTTCTCTTGCAGTTTTTTGTTTGAACCTCTGACAGTGTAAGGTGCTTAAAGGGGTTTTGCCACTAAGTAAAATTGACGTGGGAAGCTTGCAAATTAAATAACAAACATTTACACCGTTCATTATAATTAAAAATTCAGCACCGTTTTTGTCTTAGCTGCTCCTTTAGTGATCCATGGTTTGCACCTCGTCTCCAGGGGATACGACCAGGGCTGAGAGCTCTTCACTCCTGGTCGCACATGCTCAGACATCACCTCTCCTCTCAGGTAGCTACTGAGTGTTCAAACCCCGGGTGCTGTCATTCTACTCCCATCCTCTGTTCTCCTTACTTATTAGTCAAATAGTGCAAATAAATAATAAAAAAAAGAAACCTCATGAGGTCTGTGCATTGATACAGAGAAAAAAAATCTACAGGTTTGGCTCCTACAGGGATTTGAACCTAGAACCCTTGTGCCTGGAGGCAAAAACTTTAACCCTCAGCTACTCACAGCGCTTTACATAACCAGACCTTTCTTTGACTATAGAGAGGAAAGGCCTGAGCACACAGAGCTGGATACAGGAGGTATGAAATGAGATTGTGGCAAAACCCCTTTAAATTCCTGTGCACTCCACCCACCTATAGCTGGAATCTTCTCTCCCTGAATTGTGGAGGTCTGAATAGACACAAAGAAAGATAACATGTAGCGTAGGTTCCCACCTGAATTGAGGTCACCTTGCCGTGGTAGGTGGGCATTTACAGTTTTGATTAAAAATGTACACTAAGGACCTCAAAATGTTCATATACTCCATAGTAGCAGAAATGATTTTCCAAAATTTTTTTACGTCCTCCTTGACCATTTTAGTGCCTATAGAGTGCTACTGATATTGTGTTGTGTTTGCTTAAATTCCACTGAGCATGCTCTGACTGAGGTTTGTTTCAGTAAGTGGTGCTTGAATGAAGTGAGATAAAATCTGAGTTAAAAACCTGTAATGTTTTAATCTTCATTGCTGTGTAACTGGAAAATGGAAAGTTTTCTTCAGTGCACAGTCTGCCATGTGTATGCACTACTGGAGCAAGAGGTCCAGGGTGAATACCGCTGTGACAGATGTGAGCATGTTGCTACTCTGGAAGCTTGCATTATGGATCTGGAGGAGCAGAATGCAACACTGAGGGTTATTGACAATTATGAGAGGAGCTTGCTTCTCACTAAGCAGCAGTTAGTGGGCTAGGTGTTGGGGGTACAGTAATAGATCAGCAGGAAGAGCCATGTAGCTGGGTTAATGAATTTAGGGGGAGCCCTAGGGGAACTAGAAAAAGGAAGGCCACTTCTAATTCTGAGCTTCCTAGCAAAATTGCCAAGTTGTGTGAAATGCAGGGGCGTCAGTCTCAGAAATGGCAACTCTAGTGGATATTGCTCTTTCTTGCTGCCAAGGGAGCAGTCCAACTAGTAGTCAATGGTAACATAGGTGGAAAAAGACAGTGGTTATAGAGGATTCTAGGTGTGTGCAGTCAACTCCTAGAATAATGTGTCGCCAAGATCCCCTCAACCAAATGGTTTGCTGTCTCCATTGTGCCAGTTTCGGCATGTGGTGGACCGGGTGGATAAATTACTGGGAAGGGCTGGTGAAGCCCCAGCATTCGTGTTCCATGTTGGGACCAATGACCGAATACATGTAGGTGGAGGATCCCAAAGATTAATTTTAAATAACTAGGCTCCAAGGTGAAGGGAAGGACCTCCTAGGCCATGTTCTCCAGATACTGCCATGTGCAATGCAGGACAGACAGTGGGAGCTCAGAGAGTAACAGTGAGTGATTAGCTGAAAGCCTGGTGTAGGGCAGAGGGGTTTGGGTTCTTAGAGCACTTAGCTGATTTTCCATTGGGGTACAATCTGTTTTCTACAGATAAACTACACCTGAATGGAAAGGAGTCTGCTGTGCTGGGGGAGAGAATTCTAGAAGGGTGAGGGAGTATTTTAAATAGGGATAGGGAGAAAAGACAATTTAGAAAATGCAGAGGTAGATAGGTTAGAGAGGGGGCAGACTGTATCGGAGGGAGGAGAAGTGGACTGTGGGGAGTGGAGTAGTGCAGTAGATAAGGAGATACATGTGTTAAAACCAGCATTAAAGTTATAGGTGCCCACAATATTTTATATAATCCAATTTCATCTACTGAATGTGTCTGTTCACAAATGCCAGACGTTTAGCAGCAGAATGGGGGAGTTGCAGTGCTAGTTCTAGAGGAACAGATTGGCATGATTGGTGTTGCTGAGATATGGCTGGACTCCTCACATGGTTTGGCTGTTAACCTTCAGGGTTTTACTCTATTTAGGAATTATGGGAAAAATGAGATGGGAGGAGTGTGTCTGTATGTATGTAATGAGTGAAAGCAAGTGTGAAAGTAACAATAGTGTGTGAAGATGTGGAAAATTTGTGGGTGGAAATACAAGGTGGGGATAGCACAGAAATAAATATTTTTGGTGTTATCTATAAACCCCCAACATCACTAAGAAGATAGTGGATCAATTGCATAAATAAATGGAGTGGGCCGCAAAAGCCGGTGCAGTGTTGGTAGTGGGTGACTTTAATTACTATTGACTGGGGTTCACGATTCTGCTTCAGCTACAAAGGGGAGAAAGTTCCTCAACCTGTTACAGGATAATCTTATGGGGCAGTTTGTGGAGGATCCCACTAGATGTGATGCTCTGTTGGATCTTGTAATTTCTAACAAAGCAAAAGTTGTTGGAGTGGTCACTGTTTCTGAAAACCTTGGCAACAGCAACTACAATATAAATTATTTTAACCTAATCTGGACAAAAACAATCACAGGGCAACAATATTTAATTTTAAAAAGGCCAACTTAACCTTACTGAAGGCTGCACTACAGGACATAGACTGGGAGCAGCTATAACGAAATACTGATGTAGAAGCCAAATGGGAGAGCTTTAAATATACTGTGATTAATTATATTGCAAAATATATTCCTATAGATAACAAGTTGAGGTGATAAAAATGTAATCCAACATGGTTTCTACCTTCAGTTAAAACGGCAATAAATAATAAAAAAGGGCATTTAAACAATATAAGTCAGAGGGGTTGGCGTTAGTACAATCAGAGGGGTCGGCGTTAGTACAATCAGAGGGGTCGGCGTTAGTACAATCAGAGGGGTCGGCATTAGTATAATCAGAGGGGTCAGCGTTAGTATAATCAGAGGGGTCGGTATTAGTATAATCAGAGGGGTCAGTATTTGCTTTTGAAAATCACAAAAAGCTTAGTAAAATCTGTAATAAGGTGATCAAATCAGCTAAAATACAAAATGAAAGGCAGGAGGCCAAGAACAGCAAAACAAACCTCACGAAATTCTTCAAACGAATAAATGCCAAAGTCAGATCATGTAGGACATTTAATTAACAGTAATGGCGAGCTGGTCACAAGGGATCAGGAGAAGGCAGAGCTACTAAAAAGGTTTTCCAGGTCTGTATACACAAAAAAGGAGAAAGTAGCTGATAAAGGCGGTGTCACTGCTGATGTAGGTGGTGTCAGTGCTGATGTAAGCATGCCCAGTGCGAATGTAGGTGGTGCCAGTGCTGTTATTACATCAATTGATATAATTAATTGGCTGAGTGTAGAAATGGTTCAAGCCAAGTTAAATAAACTTAATGTGAACGAGGCTCCAGGCCAAGATGGCTTACACCCAAGAGTTCTTAAGAGGTAGTTATCTCGGCTTACAATGATGTTTAAATTCTAAGGTACTGGTAACCAAACGAACAAGTGCAAATATGTTCATTTGAAAAAATGGCTCTGAGGTCTATGCCATGTTAATTACTACGATCAGCTCGTTTAAATCTATTTAAGCAGTTGGACCTAAGTAGCATACATAGATTATTTGGCTGATATGAAGTTAAGTGACTCATCACCTTTGAAGACAGTAACGGCAGTGTGTGCAGTCCACTCACAGAATGCATCTGGAGTGGGGGAAAACCAATTGCGTCTGTGGTCCTTGTTCCTGCATATAGACACTGGATGTCCGATCAATCCTGTCATACTAGAAGTGACCAAGTCTGTTACTATAATCATGTTGTCTTTGATTTACATGACAGTAGGGAATAATGTATATAGGCTTTGATTACTTTATGCTATATTATGGAATCCTGGTTATTAACAGGCCTTGAAGTTTGGCAATAAAAGACAGAAAGGACCCTTGCTCGCATAATCATAGAAACTGCCCATCTCTGTTATTATGCACTCCGACTTAAGAAACCCCCACTACACACACACAAAAAATTGGGATCACCTTCCCATAGGACAATTAGAACAAAGGTTAACAACAGTAAATTGAACAATCCAACCACTGGTTTCCCCTATAAAGCCGGTGGGGCTCCCCCAATTGTAAGTGCAATGAAGGAAATTATTGGTGGGAAAGTGTGCTGCTACGACACAGGAAACAAAATTTCTACCTCCTTCATTCAACTACCCCTGACATAAAGCCGTAATGAGAAACTCCTTTAATGATCAGCCAGTATCTTGTGCCTGTAATGATGTTTAGAGATTCTCTGTGATGTATAGTGCAAGATGGCACAAGGCAAATGTGGTTCCATCTTGAAAAAATGGCTCTAGGTCTTGCCCAGGTAATTATAGACCAGCACGTTTAACATCTATTGTGGGAAAGATGTTTGGAGTGCCCATAAGTGAGCATATGCAAGATTATTTGGCTGAATATGATAGTTTAAGTGACTCCAGTTGAAACAGTAAGGAGTGTGGCAGTCAGTCCAGTAGTGCAGCTGGTAGGGTGAAAAACCAAATTGCATTGTGGTTGCTCTCTCTCCATATAGCAAGCTGGATGCTGACAAGCTGCATACCTAGAAGGCACAAGTCTTTACCTCATTGTTTGTTGTTGATTTACATGACAGTGAGGGAATAATTGTATATTTAGCGCTTTTATTACCTTTTGATTTATTTTGCTACCTGTGTCTGGCTTACCCTGTGAAGTTGGCAATAAAAGACAGAAAGGACCCTTGCTCGCATAATCATTAAAAGTCTGCCCATGCCTCTGTGATGTAATGCCTCTCTGACTTAAGAAAACCCCCACATAAACACACACACACATAAATTTGGGATATTACTTCCCATAGGTACAATTAGAACAGACAGGTTAACAAGCAGTAATTTAACTAATCAACCACTGGAGTGTTGCCCTATAAAGCCTGGATGGGGCACTCCCACCATTTTGAAAGTACAAGAAGGAAATTACCTGGTGGGAAAGCTGGGGCCCCACGACCCGGGAAAACAAAAAATTTCCTACCTCCCTCCATCCTACAAAAACACATCTTTGGGGCTTTAAAAAAGCAATCTTAAGAGGGTGGGACCTCTAAAGATTTTCTGAGTACTGACCCCAAAAAAGTAGGAATTTTCTGCAGAAAGGACACCCCAATCTGAAATTTTTTTTACAAACGTTGATCATGTAGACCATGTTGTGGCCTTACAACTTTGATCTTAAGGCACTTGCCAAAGTTCCGCCGAGGATGCCATAATAGATCTGGTGGATTGAGCTTGGGGATTTTATAACCTCTTTAATCCAGTGGACCAGAGTAGCCTTGCTGGCCTTGTGACCTTTTTTATTGCTATGAAATTGTAGGAACAATGCTTCATCCAACCTGAATGGTCAGTATTTGCAGAAAATTGACACGCTCTTTCCACTTTCATGTATGAAACGTCTTTTTGTTTTTCATCCACGGGTTGCAGAAAGAACACGGGGAAAACATCTCTGGTTAATGTTAGATTTTTTGTCATTTTTTAAAAGAAAACCGGGCATAGTGGAGAAAAAGACAATTCTGTTGGCCCTCAATATGGTTTCCTACAGAATAGCTTCGTTCCTCAAACCCTTTTACTGAAGTAATGCCACTAAAAAAAAACGGGTTTAGAAACACATTGAACAACCCCACCTTGGGGCTCAAAGGCCTTCAGAACAATAAAAATCCCAAAATGGGAATGGGGTTTAAAGCACCACCCGGTTTAAAAATTTTTTTAAAAAGATTCTTCGACCAAAGATTGTTTTTGAGAATCTTGATTCCAACGGGATAATTTCTGTAAACGGACCTTCAAGTTGAAATGAAATTTTTAAAAGCCTTCCTAAGAAACGGTCGCAGAAGACAGAGAGCAGGGGAACTTCTTTTTGAGGAGCACCAGTCTTTGTATATTCTCCAAATCCTGTTATAAACAAATTTGAGTTGCAAGTTATCTAGCACCCAGAAAGGTTTTAAGTTTTATCACTCAGCCACCAAGTCGTCAAAAGGATTTCTTGCACTTGAGGATAGAACTGCTGATAAGAAACTTTCTCTACCGCACCATTCTGAATGGATTCTTGGAGGAGGTGAAGAAGTATGGGGCCTGAATGGTTTATCATATATCTGTCTGGAGAAAATTCCCTGAACTGTATACATTATCCTTTCAGAATTGTGGGTGATACCCAGGTGTCTGAGAAAGTCTAAGACCAGATGGAATAGAAAAGATTCATCCTCCCTCGAGGTCCTTGTGTTCTTGCCCCAAAGGTCCCTTGATTTCTGGTTACCTGGCTTCTTCCTGTATGAGGCAGCACTTTCCTTCTGGGGCTTCAACCTTCTTTTTCTTACCTGAAACCTGGTATTCTTTTCAAACTTTGGTGTCCTCCTTAGATAAAACCTAAAGGATCTAGGGTTAGATATCTTCTTTGTCTGTGGAAAGACATGCCCTATACCCTCCCTGACAGATTCCAGTATTTTATCAAGCTGAGACCCAAATAAACTGTCTTGTTGAAATGGTTTTGGATCGGTTATCTCCAGACCACTGTTTAATCCTTAAGGCTATATTCACACGGTGTAATTGAGGGACATATTTCGCACCGCAATTACACCGTGTGTATGGGGGCGAGAGGGGGGGCCGGCAGTCCGCCAGCCCCATAGACATAAATTTTTCTCGGCGCGTATACGCCGTGAATAATTGACATGTCACTTCTCCCCCCCACCAGCGAAAATTTCCAGCGGGGGAGGAAAAGACTAATATATTAAAGAAAACAAAAGTCACTCACCACTCCAGAATAGGGCTGCACGGCTGCCCGGAAGCTTTCTCCAAGGAAAAAAAAATAAAAATTGCCATAAATCCAAGACCATAAAAACTGAAGGTCTTTTTTAAAGGGAAAATTAAAAAATGGGGACGAAAAGTAGTAGCAGAAGCGACGCGTTCGGGGTCATTCTCACCCTTAGTAAAGGAGCTAATCCATAGTTCCTATGAGAACTGTGGATTACCTAATGACTGGGACAATCTCCCCAAAAAAAATTTACTCGTCGGCCGAAATAGGGCGAAAACTCCCAAAATAAGCTGGTAACAAACCCCTAAGACTTTTTCCTTAAAAAGAAATTGATTTACAAAGACCAGAATCAACAAAATATGCGCATTTTTTATTAGGGGATGTTCTATAGGACTCTTCTCTTCAGAGCCCATCCTGCGATTTTTGGGTTAACTGGCTGAGCCAGATACATAAGGACCAGGCCACGGGTATTGATGCCAAAGCTACTTTACATGCTGCTGCAGAGGAAGCATAGGATCTTTTACTAAAGCCATCTGCTTTTCTGTCCATGGAGTCTAATAGCACAGATGTATCTTCAGATGGAAACACTGATTTGTTAGAAAGTTGTGCTACTGCTAAATCCACTTTTCATACTGTTTCCCATTCAGCAGTAAACGGGACCCCCATAACACAAAGTGAAAGCAACAGTGCTTTTAAACACTTTCCTTACTACACAGAAAGGATCTGTTACCAGGCCAGACAGGGTTTTCCTTTTATGTTTTGCCAAAAAAAACCACAGCAAGGGGGCAGTAAAAGCAAACCCTTATATACAGGCAAAATTCAAGCCCCGGATGTTCAGCGAGATCTTTCTGTAACAGCAAGATCACACATATGAAAGGAAGCTTCAGCAAGAGCTGTGCGTGCTTATGCATCCATCCAGAGGGTCAGAATTAAAGGGGGGAAAAGAGGCGAGGTAACCCGTTCCACAATCACTAGCTGCAGCACTTCTGGACACCACACTCCCTCACTAGAGAGTAACAAACATCTTTTCTTCAAGATTGACCAAATCTCTTCTATAAACCCAAATTAAAAAAAACCCTAGTCAACATAACCCCGGGCAAAACGTAAGAAAAAAAAAATCTGGTTTTTTGGGGGTTTCCGGGCAGGTTTTAAAAGGGCAACACTTAAGTGGTTAATTAGTGCAAATACTAATTGTTAATTTGTTTCTTCTAAGGCAAGATTCAACCTTTATTCCGACGTACTTGTGGGGTGGATTTTCGCCCCCGCAATTACACCGGTGCCGTGCAGGGGGGGCAGGGGGGGGGGCCGCCGCTGGCCCTCTTTTTTTTCACGGCGCGACATCCCCGAAAAATTTAATGTGCATGTCACTTTCCCCCCCCGGCGATTTTGCCGGTGGGGGAGAAGAGACAGAATCCATAGTTCTCTATAAAAAAACTTGGTTTAAACCGTAATGACAGAGACGGATTTCAGCCGTACTACAGCGCAAATACAGCGCGCAGTACGGCTGAAATCAGCACCCAAATAAGCCGTATGAACGAGGCCTAATTGTACCTAGGGGAAGTAATATCACAAAGGTTTGCTGCCATAAGCCGATCAGGAAAGAGGGGGGAAAGGAGGAAATTGACTTATATGTGGCATACCATACACAACACGTGTCAATATATAATTTTTTTTTCCCCGGGTAACCCATACATTCCTTAAATACAGGAAATTTTTAAACACCTGACAAAACTTAGGTTTACTGAATCCAAAGGAATCTATATTACATTAATGCTGGTAGAATAACATCCATCATGAAGACAGCAGCGCAGATCTCTTATGTGTTCACATGCTGCAAACTTATATGATTTCCCCTCCACAGTAGACTCTCAAATTGGGTTTTGATCAAAAAAGTATCCCTCACTGCGGCTTAAGAAAAAACTTAAGCATTCCCGAATTACAGGTGAAATGCTTTCATTATCATAGTCATACATATTTCAGAAAGGTTTGGTATTGAGCTTCTTTGCTTCATAGGGGTTTCTCTGAGATGAAGTTCCTCTTCAAACTGATGCTCCTTTGGGTTTTTAGCGAATGCTTTACTGCATAAGAATGGTTATCATTTATTTTAAATTGGAGATTAAGAGGAGAGGAAATGTATCTTCTACAATAGAATTTCTAAATAAAGAACAATGTTTCAGGATTCCTAATGAAAATTGCCCACAAATGCTGCAGACCGGAGGGCTTTGTGACCTCACCAGAGGCAGGTGATGTTACTGTTATGTAAATGCACTGAATGAGGGTCTCAACAGCAAAGAAAAAGAAGGGGAGAGGGCAGCTGGCTTGTGTTCTTGCAAAACCTTGGGGGTGCTCTTTATTAATTAGGAAGCAGTAGAAGCCAATCAATTATATATGGAATTCAAAACAGTGATTAGCATAGGTTTTTCCCCAAAAAGGGGAGGGAAAATTTAATGACAGGACCCTCATATGGATAGGGATTGATAGACGACACAGACATTGATGGAGCTTGTGGTGTTTACGAGGACGCCGTGGTGTAACCCTCAGGATTCTATTTTTATTACTAAAAACCTGGGTGCACCCCATACATACTAAAACCACTGTGGTATTAATAAGTGTTAATTAGCTAAATCCCACAGACAAAATGATCCTGGCCAATCAGATCCATATTTGGTAGAATTTATTTGGTAAAAAAATATATCTTTACATAAAAACCAAATTTTCTGATTCTGGTATTAACTTGTTCCATCTTAATTTGGGGTTCAGTAAAATCATATAACAATCACAACTAAAATTTTTAAATACAATCATTTACAGAACTGAATCTGGACAATCTTATGATTCCCTTTCCCAAAGTCCTTCAGCAAAAAAATTTTTTTTTATATAAAACTTTTTAACCATTCCCAAACCCGGCTTTTTTCCCCTTCCCACCAGGCCTTTTCATTTTCTATAGTACACATGGGTTTGAATATCATAACAATTTATAGACACCTCTGCAAAATTTTTCATCTTTTTATCATGATATGTTAGGCTTTATTTTTATGCAATTTGTACAATGGTAAAAGTTTATTTTCATATTTTTTCTTTTTAAAAAGGCAAAAAGTGACTAAAATAAAATTTTTTTAAAGGGGTCCCCCTTTTTATGACTGAGTTAATTTATGTGACTTTAGGGATTTCTAGGGTTTCTTGTTGCGGGGTAAGGCTCCTGACAGGGACACCCTTATTGGGGCAAACATCCTGTTCTTGACAGGGTCTACTAGGGTCAATCTACCTGTCCCCTCCAATTTGTTTTCTTGACACTTTCTAGTGTATTACTGTGGTGTTTATTGCGAATATACCCAACTTTTGTGTATGTTTTATTAGCATTTTTTTTTTAAAAAAAATTTTTTGGACCATATCCTTTTTTTTATTTTGATCACAGGGCTGGATTAAAAGTTACGGATTGGGCTGTTTTTTAAAAATATTTTCTTTTTCTGTGTACGTTTTAAAAATATTTTATCCACATATTGTGTCCCCATACGGTCAGAAAAAGAACTGTGGGTTAATTTATACATAACTTACAAGCTTTTCTTTTTCCATTTAAAACAATACCCTTTTTTAAAAACTTTTATAAAGCAGCTGCCACTAAATTAAAAATCTCCATGTCAAACCAAATTTGATTTCTCTGTAACACATTTCCCAAATTGTAAAGCTGATCATAGCTTCTCTCCTCTGAGTTTCCCATGAATGGCAAAACATTTCCCACATTCTACATAGGAATATTACTTCTCCCCATGTGATTTTTCTCATGTCTACCAAGTTCCGATTTCGTTCGAAAGGATTTCCCACATTCTGAACACGAATAAGGCCTATCTCCTGTATGAATTTTCACATGTATAACAAGTTCTGCTTTTGTTCTAAAGGATTTCTCACATTCTAAAATGGATAAGCTTCTTTTCCTTGTGAATTTTCCTCCTTCAAATTGGTTTAAGAGTAAACATTTTCACATTCAGAAAAGAAAATGGGTTTTTTCCTCCTGTGTGATATCGCTCGTGTCTAACAAGATCCATTTATTTTTTAAATGATTTTCCACAAAAATGAAAAAGGGGTACGGGTTTTCTTTTGTATGAATTACTCATGTTTTAGCCAGATAGGACTTCTTGAAAAACATTTCCCCCCCATTCTGGGCAGAATGTGGCTTTTTCTTCTGTGTGAGTTTTTTTCATGTTTATTAATTGTGTTTACTTTCAAAAGCATCGCCACATTTTGAACATAATATGGCTTCTCTCCTGTGTGATTGTCTCATGTCTAACAAGTTCTCTTAGTTCGTAGGATTTATCACATTTTAACAGGGAAATGGGTTTTTCTCCTGTGTGCTTTCTCTCAGTGAACAAGTTCAATTTATTCTAAAGCATGTCTCAAAATTCTGAACAGAATAGGTTTCTCCCCGTTGAATTCTCCTTTAGTGTAACAATTTTATTTACTTTTTAAAGTAAATTTTCCCCATCTGAACATAAAAATGGAACTCCCTGTTTGAAAATTTTTTCATGAATAACAAAAATAAATTTTGTAGCAAACTTTTCCCCCAAATTTTAAAAAAAAATAGGCTTTCTCCGTGTGAATTTTCTCATGCACAACTAGATGTGATTTAAGAGCAAAACATTTCCCACATTCTGAACATGAATACGGTTTCTCTCCTGTGTGAGATCTCTCATGTCTATCAAGTTCTGATTTACTTATAAATGATTTCCCACAAACTGGACAGGAATACGGCTTTTCTCCTGTGTGAATTATCCCATGTTTAACCAGATATGACTTCTGTGCAAAACATTTCCCACATTCTGAACAGGAATATGGCCTCTCCCCTGTGTGAATTCTCTCATGTTTATTAAGTTTTGACTTACTTATAAAGCATTTCTCACATTTGGGACAGGAATACGGTCTCTCTCCTGTGTGAATTCTCTCATGTATAACAAGATTTGATTTACTTGTAAAACCTTTCCCACATTCTGAACATGAATATGGCATGTCTCTTGTGTGAATCATCTCATGCGTAACAAGATAGGATTTTAAAGGAAAACATTTCCCACATACTGAACAGGAATATGGCTTCTCTCCCTTGTGAATTTTCTCATGTGTAAGAAGCTTTGATTTACTTATAAAGCACTTCCCACATTGTACACAAATATGCTTCTTTACAGTGTGAATTCTTCTGTGCATAGATAGATCTGAGCTTTGTAGAAATTGTTTACCATGCTGAATCCTTATACTCCCTTGCTGACTTTCCATCTGAGAAGGTTCCTCTTGAGCAGGAGCATATGATAGATCACCTCTATAAAGTTCTGGATGTAAATGAACAGTAATGATGTTCACTCCTGAAGAGTACTGCTTGATATCTTCGTTTTCCACTTCATCTTTTACAGAGAACATAAATTGTTCTACAGAATTGTGATTGAGATTTTCTGTGAAGATGAAAAATGAACATTTCTTTTTCAAACCACAAAAGACAAGTTTGTAACATTCCTATTAGGATGGTTTCACACATGGCTTCTTTTGGAAACCTGCTACTGCAGTTTTTGATTCAAAAGCAAGAAGTGCATCAAAAGGGAATTGGATATAGAAAGGACTTTTACTCCTCCATCCTTCAACATCCAGTAATAGTTTTGGCTACAAAAAAGCTGTGTGTTAAACCCCGTTAAGGGTGGATACATGTTTTTGCTCTACTTTTTGGATCCAAAGCTAGAACTGCATCCAAGATGGAGGAAAAAGCCTTTCCTTACAAATGCTCTAAAAAATCCACCAGAAAAGTTAAGTGTGATTAGAACTTAATAAAGCTTTAACTTGAAAATATGTTAATGATAAAGTTTAGGATTCCGGGCTGCACCAAATCACCACTTTTATGATATAATATATCCTGTAATTTGCTGGGTGACATCTCTCTCTATGAGCATACTGAATCCAATGATCAAGCAGCCATCTTCAAAAACTTCACTCTTTGTTTATATTCCCTTAAGATGACAACTACCATGGTGTCCTACTACAGTGGACTGTGTATGTACTCGTCGTCGTAAAATAAGTTTTATGAAGATGGTTTCTGGAATTCTTTACTATTGTTACTTTAGTCATACTCCAAATTATTTCCTTACACCTGTATCTGGATTATAAAGCGAGCTCTCAAATCAATTTTATGTGAGCCCCACGGTCACTTTCATTTGTCATTCCTGTTGCTTTTTGTCTGTGTTTACATCCTATTATGGTTCTATGATGGGAAAAGCTCCCAGAATAAACATCAAGCATATTCATAGGGCTTGAGGCATGCTCTGTGACCTGGGAAGAGGTCATTGTGTGGGGAGGAGTAGCTGTGACCATCTCCTATTTTGAATGGTGATAAGCCGTGTTAGCTACACATTGGTGTCACCTTTCAGTGTAATCCATCGAAAGTAATCTGCTTCATATAAAAACACAATATAAACAATAGGTTATTTCTGATGATACCTTCCCTTTACTTTTACTCCAACATGGCCGCCAGTGCCGTCCTGCACCCAAATTAATAGGTGAGATAACCCAGCCCTATCTCCTTACCTTGTGACATAAGAGGCCGGTGATTCCCCAGATCCTCCATCTTGATCTCCTTGTACAGATCCTTGCGTCCTTCTAAATACTCCCACTCCTCCATGGAGAAATAGACAGCAACATCCTGACACCTTATAGGAACCTGACACACAAAATGATACGGTCATCACCCAGACCCCTCCAGTGGTGTTACTGTATAATGTCCCAGCATTCCCAGCAGCAGCGTCACCTCTCCAGTCAGCAGCTCCGTCATCTTGTTGGTGAGTTTTAGGGTCTTCTGCTTATTGTCCCTCTCATGTATCAGTGAGTGCGGGGGAGGCTCTACGATGGGGCCCCGGCTCCATCCTCCTGACACACAGGGACAGCTGCGGGGGGCCACACAGTTACCTGACATCTTCTTCACTACAGTGTAATCCTGTGCATGGAAAGAAATCCCTGGCTCAGTGACCGATCTCCAGAAATCTAGTGACTAGAACTAATATTATTCCTCCACTGAGATCCAGGACATGTGTGGACTTCTGAGCTGTGAATTCCCCCCACCAATAACTTCCTCTGGCAGAGAGGTCCATTGTCTCACTGCTCTGCGGTATTCAAGATGTGGCTGTATTATTTAGTCACTGTGTGATGGTGATATGTGGTCATGATGTGGCAGAACTTGGTGGATGTCACGGACCGTGCCACGTTCCTGTCCTTACGCTGCGGCCTCTGCTGCGAACCGCAGTTGTACCTATGTTCCTATCGCAGATCTGGTTCCTGTTGCAGTGTCGCTGTAGCGCTCCTGTAGCCGCTGCTTACTCACCTGTGATTGCTGTGCGGCTTTCTCTTGCTGGCCATGCTGCTCCTCCATCTTGGCTGCTGCCCTGATTCCTTGTAGCTCTATAGAGGGCGGCGGCCACATCTTCCCTTTCCTTTATTCCCACAGTGTGCAGCGGGGTTGGGCTTCCTCTGCCAATCCCCTTCTACCAGTGGGTTTATAAGCCTGCTTCTCCTCACACTCCCTGCCTGATCCTTGTTGTGTCATGTTTGTCTCTTGGTGTAGTCTGTTGTTCCTGTGTATTGTCTTCTTGTTGGTGTCCTTGTGGTATCCTCTATGTTTGGTTAGTCTCCATGTTGGTTTCCATGTGTCTGTCTGCACCTTTGTCTGCGAGCTTCTTTGCCATGCTAATGCCTTAGTTCCTAGCTTGTTTCTGCTGTCCCTGTTTCCATGTCTGTGAGTTTCCTTGCCTTGTTCTCTGCCTGTGTTTGTGCCCTGGTCATGCCTTGTTCCCTTGCCTGAGTTCTAGCGTTAGTCTCTGATCATGTTCTGGGTGTTGTTTCCAGTCAGTCTATGTTTTGTACCTTGGCTTCTGTTTAATCTTCTTGTTTGGCTTCCGTTTAGTCCTGTCTGTCTGTTTGTTCTGTACCTGCACATATTTACTTCTTGTCTGCTTTGTCTCTGTTCCTATTATGTTGGTGCCTAGCTTTTGCACTTATGGCCTTTCTGGTTAGCTGCCACTGCCGGGGACTGCTCTGAGGTAGCATCTGGTGGCTGTTGGGGTCAGTCAACCTTACCACCAATGGCCACTTAGTTATGCCCCCTCGGAGCAAGCCCGGCAGTGGTCCAGTGGGTCCACTACCCGCTTTACCCGCTCATCCGTTACAGTGGAATTACTGTTAATATTGGTTTTGGGATTTTGGTTTTGTGTAGCAGAGTTATTTGGTAACTGTATGACCATTATTTAGTGGTTTTATACTTAGAACTTTGTGCTACAGTTTTATGTATAATTTTTATTTATATAAAATGCAGCATTTGGGGTAGAGGGCATATATCTTATACAGTGGGAAAAATAAGTATTTGATACACTGGTGATTTTGCAAGTTTTCCGACCTACAAAGAATAGAGAGGTCGGTAATTTTTATCATAGGTACGCTTCAACTTTGAATCTAAGAATCTAAAAACAAATCAAGAAAAGTCCATTGTACGATTTTTAAATAATTTGCATTTTACAGCATGAAATAAGTATTTGATCATCGACCAACCAGCAAGAATTCAGGCTCTCGCAGATCTGTTTTCTTTAAGAAGCTCTCCGATTCTGCACTCATGACACCTGTCCACGGACTCAATCACACTCCAACCTCTCTACCATGGCCAAGGCCAAAGAGCTGTCTGGGGACACCAGGGATAAAATTGTAGACCTGCACAAGGGATGGACTACAGTACAATAGGCAAGCAGCTTGGTGCGAAGGCAACAACTGTTGGCACAAGTATTAGGAATTGGGAGAAGCACAAGATGACTGTCAATCTTCCTCGGTCTGGAGCTCCATTCAAGATCTTGCCACTTGGGGGGTAAGGATGATGCTGAGAAAGGCCAGGAATCAGCCCAGAACTACATAGGCGGACCTGGACTTCTCCATTCTTTGGAGGTGGAAGAACTTGAAAAATCGCCAGAGTATCAAATACTTCTTTTCCCCACTGTGGACCTTTTATATTTACCATCTGCTGTCCTGCTGCTTCAGCTCAACTGTAACTAGATGTCCCCATAGTGCCCCATCTTGATGACAGGTCTTCAATAAGTTGAAGTGAGACCTATTGGGGGCACTATGCAGCTGTCAGAGGCAAAGTACATTAGCTTTGGTGTGGGCCTACAGAATCAAACTCCATTGGTGGGCCCCAGGCACCGCAGTCTGACACTACTAGATTAACATCTATCTATAAGAGGGAAAGCATTTAAGAGCACACTAGACAATGTTCTATAGCCGTCATCTTCTATGTCTCAATATAAAACGTCAACCTAGTGAAAAAAAATCTAGTCCTCCACTCTAAACCCAACCATCTGATTCCCTTGGCTCCTATTCTCCTCGGTATATAGGGCGACTCCCCATTCTCATTGCTCCTTTAACAATACTATGGCTGCATTGGTTCTCATGATACATTACTGGCCATGCTGGGGGCTGATCTGCAGGTTTTCCAATGCTCAGTTCATCACTTGGAAGCTCCTAAAGCTCTTACACAGGACGCTGGATTTCTCCTATTATGGAATCCCTCTTCTATCATTGACTTGTTAGATAATAAAGATGATAGAAATCTAGAGAAGTTTACCTCTCCGGTCACCAGGTGGAAGATCTCCAAGGTGAGTTCTAATATTCTTCTGCTGATCTCATTCCTGTCCGTGTCCATCCTCGGTGGGTCATTCAGGAAAAGGAACGCTGTGTATGAGACGTTGAGAAAACTGGATGAACTCGAAGGTTCTAGTACTGAAGGTGCCTTTATGGAGAAAGGAGGGGCCCTAAATCATACAGGGACCACATCATGTGTGATATACAGACCCGCTGGGGGGCAGAGGAGAAGAAGCTTCTCAGAGCCTTCACCACATGGATACCGGCTCTCACCGGTGTCTGTATCTAGTATAGAAGTGAATGGAGAGACCCCTTTATATGTGTCCACCTCTCTGTTAATTCTCCACCTGCATACAGTGACCAAATGAGGGTCGGGTGAGGCCTGTTCTCCAGAGGCGAGACCCTCATCTATCACATATTTATGGTAGATGCTGTGGATACATCAGAAATGTCCTTTACATTATAAGTGATGTATCAGGTAAGAATAGCATCTTACCGACATCTCATCTTTATGTCATAGTGATTCCCTCACGATAGCAACATGGGACCAGCTGTATATTACAGCTGGCCCCATCCTGTGTCACCTACAATCAGAGCTCACCCCAGCCGCGGGTAATTAAAGGGATTTTCTCGCTACAGGCTTTTGCAGGCATCTGAGCTATTTCCCTGTTTTAGAGTTTCAAATCCAAGGGCAGGTCTCTCCTCCCAGTAGGCTTATCTTCCCTCTCTGTAGAGTGGTGTCGTCATCACCGCCCTCTCTGTTCCTGCTCCCTCCCGAGTCCTCCTCTTCATTCTGGGTTAACAGTAGGAGGGAGTGGATGTTACAGCTCTCCAGACCTCCTGCAATAGGCAGTTCTCATTCCTGGAGAGCTGTCACCTCCCTCCTTGGCTGCAGAAGCAATACTTGTAACCAGAACACCTGTATTGGTGCAAACAGTTATAAATACAGCCTGAAATAATTAAACAAATGTGAAAAATGCAAACTGTATATGGCAGCTGAAGAGACTCTGCTTTTGTCTAGATCCTTCACATGGAGCTATCACTGTGAGAGGAGCAAAGAGGAGCTTATGTAGCCTTTTTTTTTTTTTTTTTGAAGAAATGAGAACACAGATTGCCAGGACAGCCAATCACAGCACATGGGGTGGGGCCCGACCCCAGGCTGCAGACAAACTCTAGACACACAAAGATTAGCTCATAGCTGCTATACTAAATTATTTTGTGAATACAAACCAATTGCAAAAGTGCTTATTTTTACTGTCCCCATCACTACAAATATGATCTTTGTAGCTAGAAAACCCTTTTAAAGCCTTATCTGCTGCAATCAATAGCAGTCTCGGCAGTTAAGGGAAAGACAGAGGAAGGTGGCCCCCTGTCTCCATGGGCACTGCCGCAATGTGATCACGGCTGTCGATGGCTTCCCTAGTAACACGGAAACCTAACGAAGGCTTCCAGGAATCCTTTGACATCACTATGCCCGGGCGTGCTCTGTGGGCATGGCCAGGCACAGTGATTGACAGTTACCATGGAAAGCAGTATTGCTCTGTACTGCTATCCAATGGAACAGTGATCTAAAGGTCTAGCCTATAAATATGTCATGTTAATGATCCCGCACAATGAACGCCATTAAAAAAAAACAAAAATCACAGAATCACAATTTTCGTTAATTCTGCAGCACAAAAAATGAAATAAAAAGCAATCAAAAAGTCATAAATGCCAAAATGGTACCAATGAAAATATCAGTTAATCCCGCAAAAAAAAAAAGCTCTATATATGGAAAAATAAAAAAGTAATGGCTTTCAGAAGACAGAGATGCATAAACACTTTTTTTTTTTTTTCACAATTTTTAAAAGGGGGTTTTGTAGGGAAAAAGTTTGTTAACCCCCCTTATACAAAGAGGAAATATAAACAAATCATGCGATCATGAAACTGTAGGTTTGAGAGGGGGGGGTGAGCAAGGGTGAGGGAAAAGGGGCGTCTCAAAAGTTAAATCAAAAATTTAAATTTCAACAGTGGATTAACTATCAGCAGACAGACCCTACACTCACTTTTTCCACAGCCACTTAAAAACTCATCATGTTCCCTTCATCAATTTAAAAAGTGGTTTTCACGAACCGGCCAGAAAAACTCCTGTCACTCTTCTGGTGTGTCTAATGCAAACTTTCAGGTAAAATAAGGGGGGCTGAGCAATCTGACTCTCAAAAGGCTTTACTTTTTCAATCGCATAATTTAGAAAAGTGATTAAATACCCACGAGATCCCACTTCAACATTTCATGTGGGGAAAACCCCTTTTAACAAAAAAAAAAACCATATAAACTGGGGATCGCCTTAATGTATCGACCCACAAGAAAACTAACAGCACGATACTGCACCACGAGGTGTTTAAAAAAAAAAAAACACACACTACTAGGATTGCAGTATTTTCTTCACCCTGCCTCCCAAAAGACGGATTTAAAAGCAATCAAAACAATCTTTTCTCCCCAAAAAATTATGCTAATAAAAACGGCAACTCGTCCGGCAAAAAACAAGCCTGTACACAGAAAAATAAAGTTATGGCTCTCAGACTATGGCAATGTAAAAAAAAAAGCGTTTTCCTCTTTTAATTAAAGGGTTTTTATTGTGTAAAAGCAGTAAAACATAAAAAAAATATACAAAGTGGGTATCACTGTAATCATCCTGCTGAGTAAGCTGCTGCATTTTTAACGCACGTGACGCTGTAAAAAAAAAAAAAAAAAAAAAAACCCACCAGGAATGTTGTACTTTGTTTAAAACACCCCACAAAAACCTTGATAAAAAGCGATCAAAGCTTCATATGAACCCCATAATGGTACCAACTCATCCCGCAAAAAAACAAGCCCTTAGTCAGCTCCATGTATAGAAAAATAAAATAGTAATGACTATTAGACTGTGACAACACAAAAACATTTTTTTATAAACGCATTCCAATTGTGGAAAAGTAATAAAACTTAAAAAGCTATATAAAATGGCGGAACTGCGTTTCTTTCACCCTATTTTTGTGGTTTAATGCTACAAAAACTATGGAATACCTGTGAGCCTAAAATGCACAATACATCCCTAGCTGAGATCCATTAATGATGTTGAATCCAAAATGGGGTGATTTCTGGAAGGTTTCACCTGTTCTGATATTTTGGGGGCTTTGCAAATGGAACATGACACCCACCAAAATCAGCCTTCGACAAACCAAATAGGGATCACTCCCTTGTATGCCTGGGGGATTTAAAAAGAAAAGAAAAAAAAAATAGCATAGAAAAAAAGAAGAAAAAAAAAAAAAGATCAAAAAAAAAAATGGAGCCTCCCAAACAGCAATTTACACCCACATATAGGTGCATAACAAATTTGGTGGTGTGTTTTTCTTCCAGGATTCCTTGTAAAAATTAAACCTTTTCAGCTAAAATTTCAGATTGTTGGAAAAAATATATTTTTCATTTTCCCAGCCTAATGCTAAAAAAAATTTGTGAAACACCTTTGGGGTCAATATACTTACTGCACCCTTGGACATATTCCTTAAGGGGTGTAGCTTCCAATATGGGGTCATGTTTAGGAATGTTTAAAAGTTTCTAGCTACCTGTAGGGTGTGGGTGCAAAACCTTTATTTGGCGCTCCCTAAAGAAAATTCCAAATGGAAATGAGACGCCAGAGTCCAGTAGGTGCTCCTCCTACTCTGAGGCTTGTGGTTGAGCCAAATAGCGCATGAGGGCCACAAATAGGATCTCTCTAAATACAGCAGAATTGGGGGAGTCAATAATGAGATGTAAAAAGTTGGAATAAAAAAAAATTGATAAATCTGATAAGATACAAAAAAAGTTGAAATTTTCAAACTTCTCTTACCTTGGAACTTTCTGTGGAAATCACCTAATGAGCTTAAACAAGCTTCCCAAACAACTGTTTTTGATATATGTAAGGGGTTGCAAAGGGTTCCATTACATGCGAGTCATGTGATAGAAGGTATCAAACATTTAGGACCAATTAAAAAAAATATCCTAACATTGAAGAATTCTTCTTGTGAAAAAGTGAAAAAAATACAAAATTTTGAAGCCCTCCAATGTCGCAAAAAAATAATTGTATATAATGTATATAAAAAATTATTCCAACCTACAGTAGACAAATACATATTTGTGTGGAATTAATTTGTATCCTACAGCGACATTTTTGAACTTCCAAAGTAGCAAATTTTTGAAGTCACTTTTTGTGACGCATTTTGATATTTTTTCACAAACTAAGCATGAATATATTACGGACAAAACTACTCTTACTATACTTAATGCACAATGTGTCACTGAGAAGATAAATCTCTGAATCACATTCACAGTATGAGGTAAACAGTATCAAAAAGTTATTCCCACATAAAGTGGCATGTTAGAGTGCAAAAATGGGGTGCAGTCAGAGAGGTGAAAACTGGCTGCGGCGGTAAAGGGCTAATAAATCTGCTTCATATATAATCACTATATAAACTATATGTGTTATTTCTGATAACACATTCCCTTTAAATCTCCAACATGGCGCCCACACTGCCGTACCGGCACCCAATAGTAGAGAGGTAAGATAACCACAGCTACTACTAACCTTGTGATACATTATTAGAGGCCGGTGGTGATTTCCAGATCCTCCATCTTGATCTCCTTTGTTACAGTATCCTCTGTGTCCTTGTTAATTAACTCCCACTCCCTCACATGGAGAAATAGACGCGCGTCATCCTGACACCTTTATAAGGAACCTGACACACAAAATGATACGGTCATCACCAGACCCCTCCTAGTGGTGTTACTGTATAATGTCCCAGCATTCCCAGCAGCAGCAGGGGTCACCTCTCCTTTAGCAGCTCCTCACTTTTGGTGGTTCTAGGATCTTCTGCTTATTGTCCCCCTTTATGTATCATGAGTGCGGGGGGGGCTCTATGATGGGGCCCCGGCCCATCCCCCCTGACACACAGGGACAGCTGTGGGGGGGCCCCCACGTCACCGACTCTTCTTCACTACTGTGAATCCTTTATGGAAGAAATCCCTGGGGTCGTGGGGATGGGGCCAGAAATCTAGTGACTAGAACGATATTATTTCCTGCATTAGAGATTCCAGGACATGTGTGGCCCGTTAATTTCAGTATAAAAAGCCCCCCTTCATTCCCTTTAGGCATACAAACTAGGGTCCCAAAATATTCTCAAAAAATTGTTAGGTTGAAAACCACATTTTTGCAGCTTTTTCCCAAATCAGCTCATAAAAATTTAAGGGGTTGTCTCACCATGCATTCTCAGCCCCACCACTTAAAGGAGTTGTCCATTTTGAGCTTTCAGCCGTCTGACCGGTAAGTTGAATTGAGGGGGGGCTTCTTTGGTTGTCTCTTCTGCTCCCTCCTTTTCCCCCCCCTCCCCTCAGCCACAGGGAGCTCCTTCAGGGAGGGGGAGGGGGGTTTTTCGCCAGAGTTAACCTGTGTTTTGCCCGCCTAGGTCTTTGCAGGGGGAGGGGTATTATAGTTAAGAGGAAGTGAAAATGTGTGCTAATAAAAGAGCAGAGGGGAGCAAATGTTCCTATATCCCCTTTTTTGTTACAAGTCCCCATCTCCAGCAACAACAAACCCATCAGGACACAGGGCAGCTGGAAAAATGTTTTTTTACTCGGGTTCCCCCATAATACGGAGGCATGAAAAATACACATGCCTATCTGTATATATTAGTTTTGTGTCGTTTCAAGACACATCAGATTATATTTAAAACACAAAGGCCTGCTTCACATCTATTGGGTTAGACAGGAGGAAGCAGGGACACACAGGGTTTAACCAGGCGCACGGCACAGACCCAGGTCCTCCCCCCCCCCCTCCCTCCCCTACAGAAACATTTTGTCAGGAGGGCTCTCTGCTCAACCTTCTTCAAAGATGAGGAGTCATACAGACCTGACGCCAAAGATAAGGATCAACAGGTCGGCTGCTAAAAAATTTTGAGAAGCGAGCACCCCTACAACAGGCTAACTAAAAAAACATAGGACATTTGTAAAAAACTATATTCCCAAACTGCTTGTTTTTAAAGATCTTTTTAATTAAAACCCAATCATTGTAGCGAAAAACCCCCTTTAAAGGCTCTACTTCCTGGCACCCCGGGGGGTCTATACATTGTTGGCATATCAGCTCTGCTATCTCTGTTACAGCGACAGGACTGATAAAGGTTTATAGTGTGTTGTGCACAAGGCTACAGAGCTCTAATGGTTAACACTTGTCATTAACTTAAATAAACAAGCTCCTGTGCTAGTGATGCACCATGGTCAGATGGCAGCTTGGAGAGAGGAGAAAAAAAGGGGCAAAAGGTGTTAATAACCCCAAAAGAAACTTGTGGCACCAGAAAGTGACAAAACTCCCTGGATAAAGCAAAATCAGGACAACAATTTACTTGGTAATAGTCTTCACTTACCTTTCCCAACATATTTTAAAAACCAAAAGAGAGTTTTTTGTAACCAACAAAATAAGTTTTTAAAAATGACCCCCCATATGGTAATGGGGGCAGATCTGGGAAACCCGTACAAAAAAGGGATTGATAAAAAAAAAAAAAAGGGAAACCAAAAAATGGTCTACAGTACAAGACTAATACTTAAACACTAGACAAATGATTATCTGGAGGAAAGAAAGGACAATATGGAAACATCAGCAGTGACTGTAAACCTGCATGGCTAAATGTATATCTATACTAATAGATAAAAAAAGAAGGACAAAATGTAAGAGCCAGATGGCCATGTGCCGTCTCTGACGTCACCATCCTCTAAAGAGGTGTAACCTAATGAAATAAATTACTCCTCCAGGCTGGGGAAAAAGACCACATTTCCTTGGCTCCTTCGGGCTGAAAAACCCACCATCTGATTTCCTTGGCTCCTTCGGGCTGAACCCAACCATCTGATTCCCTTGGCTCCTCCGGCCTGAACCTTCCCATCTGATCCCTTTAGCTCCTTCAGACTGATCCCGACCATTATTCCCTTTGGGTCCTCCGGGTGAACCCGACCATTGATTCCTTGCTCCTCTGGGGGAACCCGACCATCTATTCCCTTTGGGTCCCCAGGCGAACCCGACCACCGGATTCCCTGGTCCCCCGGGCCAAACCCCACCATCTGATTCCTTGGCTACTCCAGGGTGAACCCGACCCCGGGTTTCCCCTTTGGGTCCTCCGGCTGAACCCGACCACCGGATCCCTGGCCCTCCCGGGTGAACCCGACCCTCTATTCCCTTTGGGCCCCCCGGCCTGAACCCAACCATCTGATCCCTTGGGTCCTCTGCCGAACCCCCCATTGATTCCCTTTGGGTCCCCCGGGGTGAACCCGACCATCTATTCCCCTTTGGTCCCCCGGGGGAACCCACCATCTAATTATCCTGTCCCCCGGGCTGAACCCCAAAATCTATTTCCTTAGCTCCTGCAGGCTGAACCCGAACCCCCTCTGATTCCCCTTGGCCCCCCTCCCCGCCTGAACCAACCCCTGATCCCTTTGGGTCCTCCAGTGATCCCTACCTTTGATTTCCTTGGTTCCCCCGGGCTGAAACCCGACCATCTGATTCCCTTGGCTCCTCCGGGTGAACCCGACCATCTGATTTCCCCTTTGGGTCCTCCCCCTGAAACCCAACCATTGATTCCCCTTGGGTCCTCCGGCCTGAAACCAACCCCTTATTCCCTTGGCTCCTCCCAAAGAAAAACCCCACCATCTGTTTTCCCTTGGGTCTTTCCGGGCTGAAACCCGACCACTAATTTTCTTGGCTCCCTTCCCCGGGTGAACCAAAACCCTTGAAATTTCCCAAGCTCCTCAGGTGAAAACCCCACCATCTGATTCCCTTGGCTCCTCCGGCCTGAACCCCCAAACCCTCTGATTCCCTTTGGGGTCCTCCCGACTGAACCCGACCATCTGATTCCCTTTTTGGGCCCCCCGAGAACCCGACCATCTGATTCCCTTTCCTTCCCGGGCTGAAACCCCCCCGA